>CM026205.1:13189074-13359074 GCA_014839995.1 Xenentodon cancila | reverse complement strand
TATGTTCTTTCTCCACAATTAACATTTGGCTCATTTGAGCCACACTGAACTCCTCAGACTTAGACACATAAGCTTAAGTCTCAGCAAGATTGAATTCGTATTCAGATTGTATCCCAAACCCCAAGTCTGAAACTTTTGTCAGTAAACACCATTTAAAGCATATACAACACTACTTCCCCACATATTGCAGTCTCATTAAATAAAATGGTTTCATGCCCAATATGTAAACTTTTAAGTGAAACATTCAGACTCAGGTACAAATTAATAAATCTTGTTGGTCTGGGGCACACGATCCTCTACTCCTGGAAGTCTGGGGGGGCTCAAAGAAATTAGCATTTATGTCACAAAAACAGACAGCAACTCTGTAATTAACACAAGCACCATTTTTATTTTTTATTTAGTTCAACATTGATAAAATTACATGCAAAAAACACGCCCATGGCAATTAAACATATGGAATTGTCAAACACTTCAAAATGAAATGTTTAATACAAATGTAAACAAGTAAACTCCACACAACTGTTGTATGCACTTTATATCCATGTTATTTCACACATTACAGAAGGAAAGTCATCTTTAAAAACTTTAAGATCAAATCCTTACTTTCTGGGAAATTAATGAAGTTTAATCATTTACTGGGGTCGGCTTTTAGACTGTACTACTTTAGATTTCTGACCTTTACAGGCCAAGTACCTCCTGAATGTTTTAACACTTCTGTAGGATCCAAGTCTGTTGATTAATATTTCCCCACCTAGGACACAAAAAGCAAGACACCGCAGGGAGTTGAACCCCATCCCGACAGAAATCAGGAGTGCCACCACCGGAGTCTTTTGCTTTTTTGTAATCGCTACAAATGGGTAAAAGCAAAACCTGAAGGAACAAGTTTGTTCCTCCAGGAAAAGAAAACCCTCAACACCTGGCCGCTACACTGTCACCACATGGAATCTCTCCATCGCGAAGCTGAAACTAGAAGACAGATCGGTTTCCCCCATCCCAGCATTTCCCATGATGATATCACTTGTACGAGACCACGATATTCAGGTGTATCCATACAGAGGCACAATACCAGCATCTCTGGTGAAACTTGGGATTCTTTGCAACGCAGCAGGACTGGGAAGAATGAACCATGAAAGTTCTGCCAAGTTTACAGCTGTAATGAAAGAAGACAAGATAATTTAACCCCACCCCCCCCACCCACCCACCCACCCACCAATGAAGTCTCCACTATTACCAGCGTGACAAATGTCGATATGGTCATCGTTTACCGCGGTCGATGTAGAGGCATTTACCACAGCTATTCTTCCTCAGTGCCGCTCAACTCTTCTGGGTATTAAAGACTGATCCCTAGAGACTGTTGTACTCAAGTCATCCCATGATTAAGATGTTTAAAGTTGTCTGGGTCAGTAGAAAGTTAAGTTCAATGAGAAATCTGAAAGGGAGAGAGAGAAAGAATTGTTGCACCCCCTCCCCGCCCCCGCTATACACCACAATGTTGACTTTATGAACATATTGTGTAAGGCAAATAAAATGTTATGCAGAGCTGGAGTGCATGCAACATGTTGAATTACATTAAAGCCATAATGTTTAGGACAACCAAGGGAACTGAAATTACTTAACTTGGCACCCACGAGACTGAAGTGATGCAGTATTAGAAACAAGCTTGCTGCTCTTGATCTTAAATGATGGATTCTCAGTGTCCCACCACATTCCAGAAGACTAATTTTTGGCCATTTGACCTGAGAAACCAAGGGAAAAGAAGAGGCACACACAAACAGAGCGGGGCTTCTGCGAAGGACGCCAGGCGTTCAGAATTAAGCACAAGCGCAGGGATTGGTACTTCATTCAGGATGTCACACATTCACTGATGGCTTCCACATATGGCTTTGCATTCAGAGGCAGGCGAGACCGAAGAGGACAGACGAGAATGATCTGAAACAAAGAATGATCTACACAACACACCCACCACACAATACTCAAAACAATTTGAATTCTACTCATCTTATGGTCTTAAGATGCAAAGCAGTGGGGCCCTAAGGCCAAAGAGAAATATGCTAGTAAAGCATTGTTACTGATGATTTTAGGTTAACATAAAGCCAGTTCCAAGATGTCATCTACATAATTGCACAAGTTTTAATGACAAGCCAACTTCTTACTACATGCTCCAGGATAAGAGGGCTTCAGTTGTGCTTGAACCAGGCTTGTACTGTGACTTCTGTGAAGAGAAGTGTAGGGACAAACCCAACCAAAACACCAAATACTAAAGCAACACATTTGCGCTGCATTTATGGCCAAATATAGGCTGTACCATGCACAGCTTTCCTCAGCTACAGCAATTTGGAAATTATGCACAGTTGTGCATGAGTGCAAGTTACAAACCTGCTACTTGCACAGTTGCGCAAGAGCCAGCAGCTGAGGGCTAAATGTATATTCTAGAATGCTTCAAAAACAACCTGAGCCTTTCTGTTCAAACTGCATGATCGTAGAGCTCAAAGCACAAGTTTCCTGTTGTCCAAGGTACTCTGCATTCTTCCTTTGGACTTTTCTGCAAAATCAAGAGGTAGGAAAGAAAAACACCCCTGTCTCCCTCCCCACAATATCATAGAACTGACTTGTTATCCTTACTGAAATGCTTTACTGCAGATCAAGTCAAAAATCAATGAAGCTCCATCAAATCTCGTAACAAAATTTGTTAAACCACTATAGTGCCATTATCAGCATTCAAATACAGCAAGTGGCTTTCATTGCAAAAATCATCAGGACACCAAGTCCATTTGAGATGAGTGGCCACTTGGGGCTGAAATCATTTGGCTTATCAACATCAATATTTGATGGAATCAACTTATCTGCCTTCAATTTCCACTTTGAAAAGGATGTCATTCAAGCCCAGGTCACATCCGTGCTCTACAAAGCTCCAAGCTTTAGTCACACCTGAAAAAGCACAAGAAAAGCTCCCCACAAAAGCCCCAAGGAAAGAACAAATGCATACCAAAACTAATCACAACAAGCTATGCATTTATTGTGCAAAAATTAAAATCCTTTACAGATAGTTCACTCATTGTATTATCAATACAAGGCACAGTAACTAATTGCAAAGGAATTGCAGTGGAGGCATCTAGCCAAACAATGAATGTTTAGGTAATGTAAACACATTTAGTGACCTTACGTGATGCTTGATGTGCAAGGAAACTTGTACATACAATGAGTTAGGAGAGCTCTTGATGATCTTGTGTATTGAAAGCACACAGGACACAGCACACTGAAAAATGCAAAGGAAAAAAGCCTCTCCCACAATATAAAGCAATAAATGGCTATACAAAACTATTACAACAATTGTAAATTGTAAGAAAAACCAAGGGACCATGAATACAATTTATGAAAGCCATTTTAAGTAGTAACGTTTAAATACCACAAGCCTGAGCATGGGGGGGATTCCTTCCTGAACAGTAGAAGTAGACTTGATGCTGGGCCTTATACAAAAATCTGCAAGAGTCAGAAGTACAGAACCACCTCCCACAAAGCAACTTTAAAGAAGACAATTACATCTAGTAAAGAAACTTGTTACCACACTCCCTTGGTAAAATGAGCTTCTCTACACCAGCAGACTATTTCTGAGGTTGCTATGCTGCATGGCAATGTGTCCACTTGAATCTTGTTGGTGCGCCTGGATGTATTCAACCCTTTGGGCAATGTGGAGCTGTGAAGTCTAGGAAGACACTGATTAAAGCCCCACAACCCACCCTCCCACCAGGCCCCAAAAATGTTTTACATGTTCAAAATGGCAAATCATTTTCTTAAATACTAAATTCAATACAAAATACCTTCCTATACTTTGTTAAACCACGGTAGGGTCACACGATCCCAATCCATAGCACTACTGTACGCAAGATGGGATTCAACTTGTATTGAGTGGCTAGCTCTGGGGGTTCTTTCCATGATCAGCTTTAGGGGCAGGCCTGTGAAAAGAAAAACTCCAGACATATTTTTAAATACCCCCCCCACCCCCTTCCCTTAACCCAGAAAAATCGAACCAGAACTACTTTCATGAATTTCATTTTGATGCAGAAACAAAGGCAATGATGTACAGGATAGTTACACCCACATGTACATATCATGCGTTAACTCACTGCATGGGTTAAGAGGAAGATGTAGCTGATCTGTACTTATCAGGCGCAGCTGAAGTACCGAAGGGTTGCAGAATATAGATCAATTGGGGCCACAGACGACCATCCACTTTCACACTCCAATGCAGTTAACGACCTCTGGGGATGACCTATCAAACAACAAAGGATTGCCTCTCCTTCCAGTTGAGGGGGGGGGGGGGGGGGGCTACTTCTTATCGCAGGGGCAGCAGTCCAATTCAAAGGTTCCTCTCGCCAGCACACAACCAAGGCATTCACCACAGCAGACACCAACAAAACCATGTCGCGCACGAAGAGGCGATTGGCGATACAAAACGTTCTACACAGCTTGCCTGAAAAGAGGAAGAGAAAATTGTGCAAGAAATTGTGTTCTACAACATTTTGATAAAAAAAAAAAAAAAGTTTCAAAACCAAATGCCTTAGAATGTCACAGAGATACCTCAACCTGATATACAAACCAGAGACCCGCTTTAAAATGTGAAGCTAGACGACTGCACACCCAGTCCCACCCTCAGCATTGGCTGGCTTGCTCTGGAACCTCGTGAGCGCTGGCCTCTGCTACACTGCACTGTGCCTCTGGCTCCCTCTGGTGTACACTCGCCGACAGACGGTGACGCTGCCTTCTGCTCTCTTGGACCCTCTCTGCTCTCGCCTCCGCCATACCACGCCCTCTGGTCCTGTCCTGCCTGGCTCCACCCTGGTCCTCTCCTGCCTGGCTCCACCCTGGTCCTGTCCACTTGTCCCACACGGCCTTGCTCCAGTGGTCCTGCGATCTTCATCTAATAACTAAGTCCATTCTTCCTCACAACAGCCAAGTCCATTCCTCCCTCGATAACTCAGTCCATACCACCCTCCCCAAGAAATGCAGAAGGGAAAAAAACGCCACTTCATAATGTATTCTATTTATGCCTTCCAAAAAAAAAAAAAAAAAAAAAAAAAAAAAAAAATTCGTTGGAAACTATGCTTAGGTACAATCAACGGTGTGATCATTTGAGGTTTGCTTCCCTCCGACTGCTTCAAGATGACTCATTAAAAAACAAAAAATAAATAAAATAAAAATACCGTTTTGGCACGCAACAAATACACTGCCAAAAGTAGAAAAAGGCAATAGGGGTAACTCAATGGCTCAACTCAGTTGCAAATTTGCTCAAGAACAAATATCACGAGCTCATCGACTGCTAAAAAAAATATATATATATATACACATACTGTAGTACACTCACCAGCCACTTTACATTTGACCCATTGCTAGTGCCAAGTCGTATCCCATTCTGCCTCCAGAATTGCGTCAATTCTTCGGGACATATATTCAACAAGATGTTGAAACACCGCTCAAATTTTGGTCCATATGTCTAACCTTATCTTTAGTTTCCTGCTCTTCCGCCGACAGGGGCGGCACCCTATGGGGGCTTCTGCAGCTGTAGCCCATCTGCTTTAACGTTCGACGTGTTGTACGTTCGGATATGGTATTCTGCGTACCTTGGTTGTAACGAATAGTTATCTGAGTTACTGTTGCTTTTCTGTCTTCCTGAACCAGTTTGTCCATTCTCTTCTGACCTCTAATATCGACGAGGCATTTTCGTCCGCACAACTGCCGCTCACTAGATATTTTTCCCTTTTCGGACCATTCTCTGTAAACCCTAGAAATGGTTGTGCGTGAAAAGCCAAGTAGTTTGGCGGTTTCTGAAACACTCAGACCAATCCGTCTGGCGCCAACGATCATGCCGCGTTCAAAGTCACTTAAATCGCCTTTCTTCCCCATTCTGATGCTTTGTTTTAACTGCAAGTCGTCCTGACCACGTCTACATGCCAAAACATGACATGGGCTGATCTATTTGTGTTAAACAGTTGAACATATCTAGTAAGTGGCCGGTGAGCGTATTTTACGTATCGACTACAGTATTAGCTTAGCATCCAGGCCTACAATAAGGCGGACAAACAACAGTCAAATTTTGATTCCATATTAACTTGCACTGACCTCCGTTAGGTTAATCGTTTCAACTATCAAATATTAAAAAAAAAAGAAAAAGCTACACCCCGCACTTCGAGATTGACGCCAAATACCCTCTACACAAAGGTTAACCTCTTCAAACACATACAATAAAACTAAAATCACAAACCTAGTCCCTTAAAATATTAAGCTCAACAATGGGAAAAATAAATTATCTCTGAGAGTCTAAGCTCAATAGCTTAAAAATAAGGAAAATAAAATCAACTCAACCACCACAGCAACAAAACAATCGCCTTCGTAGCAGCATAGACTGAACTCAAATGGCGTCACCACCCTTTATACTATGCCAGTGTCTCGTCCTTCGAAAGCAAATATTCATCCGACAAAAAGCTAGTCCCTTGCACTAAACAAAGTCCATTACATTAAAAAAGGCTTATAATTGTGTATTTGAGGTTAAAATAAAAACATAATGATAGCAAACTTTCGTCAAACCTTAAGGTATGAATCATGCCTCATACGAGGTATGAGGCATGATTCACACCAGATTCTATTAAAAACACCACACAAAGACAGAGAGTTATAATGGTTATCATAACTGTCATGTGCTCATGATTTGTTATAACGTCAAACCCGAACAAAATTTAGACAGGTCATATCAAAATATGACCTACTATATAATAGGTCTATAATAGCGTTATAACAGAAATTCAAATCAAAACAGCTGACGTCAAAGGAAAAGCTGCGCGGAATAATCTTTACTCAAGTGTAACAAGGTCCTGCAAACCGGATCGAACTAGAATGTACCATGGTTGAGTTGTTGGATCTACTTTCCCATTACTGCAATGATATGCACTTTGTCATTAAAGAATTGTTGAAAACAGCCAACTCATCCTCTTTAACTAGAATGTCCTGTGTATTAATGCGGTCTTTCTTTTCTAGGGGATGATACACTAAATGTTGTAAAAGCCGATGGTGCTTCACACATTTTGTTTTCCTTTTTATAGTACATTATGCCGTGTTTAGTGCCCATGGATAAAACGTCTCAGTCTCACTGACAATATAAGATTACCCTTGAAGTTAAGTGATAGGTTGTAAATGTATTTGTTAGTAAAACATGAGGGACAAAGAAATCTAGAAATATCCAGAAACATCTACTGCCAGAAAGAGCGTGGCTATGACATGGTGGAAAATTACCAGGCCACAACTGAAGTTATTTTCATTTTCCAGCAGGGGGTGTAATGAGAATACGTGATGTGAGTCACGTAAATGTTTCTGCCCCTGCCCTCTCTTTCCATTATTTTGAAAGATCTTCTTTTAGCTATTGATCACTGTAACCATAACAAGTCTGGGCAACTTCCCTTATGCAACTGTGTTTATAATGTAGCCTACAATTGATTAGAAACAGTGGGGAGGTTGGGAGTTGTCCTCTGGTTTAGTTCCTGCCCCATTTCAACACTGATAGTTACTTCCACAAAGGAATACAATTGATCTCTGTTATCTGATAAGCAGGATCTAATCTCAGCCATCCACACCTAGAAAAAAAACCCAGACTTTTTATATAAATGATAGTCAAACTTGACAAAGTCTTTAAATTATATTAGCTTATCGAGACCTGCTGTGAATTACTTACAAATCAGACATTTTGTTGAAGTTTCTCTTTAATTACAGTGAGTGATTGGATTTAGGCTGTAGTTGGATGACTTTTACTGTAAATTGCAGCCATTCTGAATGTGATTATGTCATTTTATATGGCAGTCCTGATCATTTGAACTGTATGATGTTATTGATTAGTACTTAAAACAAAGCATTAGATTGTGCAAAAAAAAAGTGTAAAAGTAAAATATGTGATAACTCAAAATACACACTTGCTAATTCGCAAAAATAAAAATGCTTTGACATCATTCTTAATGGCTGAAACAATAATAGAACCACACGTGGTTATGTCGCCAGTGAATTCAACTAAGCAGACATCCGCTGCATGGTCATAGGAAACCCCTAAAAATCAAAAGGACACATTAGGGCAGATCAATTGATTTGAACATTTGACACATGTGGGTTTTTGAATAATTATTACAATGGCTGCAAAAGTAAAATAATCCAAAATATCACATGAGATAACATGACAGGAGTAAGGAACACAAAGCAGTAGAAACAAGGGCAATCCTTATTCTTCAGGGTTTATTACACCACATATAGATCCTCTTCCCTGGGGCTTGGGTCAATTGCCTTCTCTTTCAGAACAAATTCTCCCTCTCTTTCTTTCAGCTGGTTCAATAACCACCCAGCTGTTTAATCAGGCATGAATCAAAGTCAAACCATCATCCAGGTTTTCATGCATTTCTGTTCATGAGCTGTGACTCCATTATTCTGCAGTTGGACGCTGAGGAGACAAACCTATAGACAGATGGACAATCAAACACCAGTCAACAAGACAACAATCCAACAGCTGGATACTTTGAGAAATACTTTGAGAGTTATATTTTTTTGAGGAGACTACTGCCATCAGACATTTTGAGGACTGAAATCCTAATAAGCTTAATTGGGGTTCACATTTTTTCCTACAATATCTAACCATTTTTGAGAGGTCAGAATGGAAGGAAACAACATTGTCATGGTTTTTCCACCAGACATAATCAGATAAGTTGTGGTTTAATGAAAAAATAAGTTAGAAAAGATTGATTCAAAGATCTAAAAAAACACACTAATACAGATCACCATTGATACCTTTTCCAACAACAACATTGACAGTCTGGGAAGAAACAGGTAATGGAGAAGTTTTTTAAACCTGTTCATGGCCCTTCTCCACTGGATGAGATGAAGCCACAGAAAAAACACCACCATCATCACTTTGACCATCACCAAGGCACTCATTCAAACAGGTAGGATGGTTTCTCCTGTAAGAGGGATTGTGTATAGATTGGAAAGTAAGCCATATGCATCTTCTGAATGATAAATATAGATGAGATAAGACCAGAATGTGTGTTATGCTTTATTTAATATATTAAGGTTACACTTGTGTACCTTTATATTTGTTTTCTTTAATGTAGGTACACAAAACCTGATGACACTGACAGAAATACAGATGATAGCCAAGGGCACTGTCGCCGCCATCAATATAATCAGTATCTCAGTGACAGTCCTCACCATGATGCCCATTATCCTCATCAGTTTCACCAAGGTGAAGATGATGAAAAACTTTACAGCAACCACACACCTGTAACTCTCTCCAGGGCCTCTTCCTCTTCCCTATCCTCCACCTCTTCATCCTCTTCTTCCTCCTCCTGGTACACAGAGGCAAGTGCAAGTGATCCCTTCTCTCTTCGCCATGCTGCGCGACCACCACATTCCCTGTCCTGCTCCAATATCCCAGATGTGCGCAGGGCTTTCAGGGAGGATGACAGCAGCGGACCCATTGTCTTTGCTACCATCAAGCACAACAAAAAAGGAAATGTTGGCAGGATACATGATAGTTCACAACTTAACAGAAAGTCTGATTTTTCTGCCCTTAATCGAGGCCACAGTCGGAGTGATGAAGGCCTTCTGCAGTGCGATGAAGACGGAAGTCAATCTGAAGAATCACACAATAACTTGTACAAAACAAGTAGCTTGAACAGAAGCTTAGCTTTTAGTGAGGAGGACATCCTTTTAGGGGTGCCCAGGGGTCCCAAAAGAGCAGTTTCTTCTAGCCAGCTACCCAGCAAAGGGATACTCAAAAATAAGGAGAATCACAGTGATGTTCGTAAGGCTAAGTCCATGGAGGTGCTCTCTCCAAGAGTCACCAAGGGCGAAGGTCAGAGTGGGCAGAAAGGCAAAGGGATCACTCAAGCTGAGATAGAGCAAGCTCGGACAAATTTTGTGGAGGGAAAGTTACAGTTTTCAGCTTTTTTAGATGAGATTACAAAACAGGTCATGAGTCCATCATATCTCACCATCTTGGGTGTGAACAATGATAAATCTCCAGAGAAGACCTCTTCTTTGGGCTCTATATCCGATCCAGTCAAGCCACAGCTTCCACCCAAAAAGCACAGGGGGGGCAGAGGTGGTGAGATGAAGCAGGCTTTGACACAACCCAGCAAACACGTGAAAGCCTGCAGCAGCTCTCAAAAACACTCAGACTGCTCCAATCCAGAAAATCTGATCTCATATGCAGCTAGGAACCACCAGGGAAGCCCGCCGCCTGGTCAGTACTCCCACTCTGCCAGCCACGGTCGTAAAGAAAGGAGACCCTCACCCATCGGAGGCTCCATGTTAGGAGAGAGATACGGCAGATATGGCTCACACCTTACAGATGGAACCAGCACCAGCCCCGAGCCCAGCCAACCCAAACAACGGCACCACCGCAAACACAACCAACACCCACATACCCAGCACTTCCCTCAACAGATGCATCTAGAACCTGAAATCCAAGGGCCAAGCAACTCCCCTCCATCCTCAGTCCAGGGTGCAGGACCAGGTTTTGGATCTGAGTCTTCATCCACAAAATCTGACTCGTCCAGGAACAGAGACACAGCCTCCACATCTGCCAGTCACAGCTCTGAGCAGAGTGGCAGACACTATTCACAGTATACGGGGGTCTCTAAACAGCACAGGGTGAGTTTACACTTCTACACCTTCTTAACAGAAAATAATCATATGAAACAGGAACGACATGAACGAGGAGTTCAAGTGTCTAGAAACTATAACAAAAATACCTTAAATTGCGATAGTTTAGTATGGAAGTATTTATTAAAACACAATTTATTTTAAAAACATATACATTATAATACCAAGCATACATTTATAGGATTCAGTGTTCATTTTAAATAATAAGATTGATCTCCTCATAGGCTCATGGGAAATGACTAACTGTAAGTGACAGATATTTTAACAGGATGTAATGAATGGTAGCCAACTAATATCATTTTTATGTCCTCACTTTACAAACAAAATGTAAGGAAATAATGGAGAAACAAGGCTCCTCCTGAAATGGTCTGAGTTATGAGACTAATAGATTGGTAACTAGACAAAACCAGAAACAAACTGTTAAAATACAAGTTAATGCCAAATCAACTCACCTATATTTACACAATTAAAATCAGCAGAAGACAATCAAAAGTTAATTTGGAAATAAAGGTATTAGTTTAATCAAATGTATAAATGTTATATGTATTAAAACATAGGTGATTTCTTTTTTCAAAGATAGGGTAAAGGTAGCCACTGATTCATCTCTGAAGTATATAGCACTGCAGCGAGGTAATGACGTTCCTGCATAGAGGAAAAGGAATGAACAGAGTGTTGCTCGTCTGTTGCAGTGGCAGTGTAGCTGAGTCACAGGCTGAGTGGGATGTTTCAAACTCTCCGCAGTGCAAGCTGAGTCACTGTTCGGCAATGCAGCAGATCCTGTGATTTTAGGGGAAATTGCTTTTAAAACCACCTGATGAACCTTATTTGCTTTTGTTTTGTTTGTCCTCGAGGCTTTGGCCTTTTTGTTCTCCATATTATGTGGACTGTATTCAAAAAAAGAAACAATCCTCCACAGAGATAAATATAAAACAGTAGCTCACACGGAAGATGTCAGCTTGTGCTGGCACCGGGTTGCTTTTACGTAAGAATCTGCTCAGACTCACCATCATATGCACTGATAAACACACGCCATGTTGCATAAGGTTACCCTTTTCCATTCACACTGGCCTCAGCTGGTTATTTTGGTTTTGTAAAGTCCCATACATGGTAGCATGGAAAGGGGGGGAATCAAGGTAATGTTTAGCACCACAGAACAAATTGATTCCAGCAGACTGGTCTGCCATAAATCAATAGCTTATTGGATTTGCAGCTTGTCCTGGATACACAATGTGCTGGGTCAGGCACACCATGTATCATGCGTGCCTTTATTTCTCCTTGTATTTAAGTTATTTTTGTATTCTTTAAATAAAGAATTTACCTCATCTCCATACAGATTAAATAACTACATTCTTTGTTTTGTTTTGTAAATAGCTGGAAAGCATCAGCTTTATAGGCAAATTCTTATTTGGACATTAATGATTTAGTTTCTGCGTGAACCTTCTGAAATCCTTTGGATCTCGAATGACACGTCACTGATTGTGGGGTTGAGGTGTTGGTGACCGGTCATGTTCATATTCCATTACTGCATTCAAGAGATTACGTTGAGTCACTGTGCTCAGTCATCATTTAATGTTAGTTTCATCTTGTTAGAGTACAAAGTTAAAATGTTAGTATACCATATTAAGCTGTATGTGTGCAGTCTTTGATAAGTCAACCACAGTACATTTCCTGCTACTACCTTGAAATTGTTGTCTTGTTCTTATTCTAGGACATTTTGTATGATGCTGGACACCTTCAGTAAGTATCCTTTGAACTCTGTCTGTCTTTGTTCCTGATTTTATTACATATTATCACACTTTTTTCTGTTGCTCACTCGTGATGAAGCGTTGGAATATTCACAGCTCAAATGAGCCTCCTGTCTCCTTCCACACTTGTTCAGAGGACGAGATGCTGTAAGGAAACTTATTTATGTAACTAGTTCCATGTTGTCAGTAATGTGAACATGTGACTGGGAAAGAGCAGTGATGGAGCAAAAAACTATATTCAACAACTGTTAAAATGTTATGTATTATCTTCATAACTACAAACATGCATTTTTCACATTGACAATGTATGCCACAATCATTGTAAAGGCATTATTCCCACTTTTGCAGTCTATTTAATTGACTGATGCAAATTAAAGCAGCCAACAAAATGTACAATTACGGGTAGATTATAATAATAATAATAATAAAAAACTGATATTTAAGTTCAATAATTACTTAAAATATATATTCAGATGTACTTCAACATTTGGTTAATGTTGTCGCCTGCTTTGAGTTATTTTATAAGTAAACCTCCCTTGAAGAAGTACTATTTAACTATTTAGTCAAGCGGAGAGTGTCACTCACATTTCACGTTTCAAAGCTTATGGATTTAGGCAGAAATGTCCCTGATGTTCTGTTACATTTGCTTGCTCCATGTTGCTCCCATTATGTAGGGTTCAGTTGCTCATATTATATTTTATTTTCCTTTTCAAAAACCGTCAGATAGTCAAATACGATAGTATGTAATGTACATGACTAAAAAAAAGCTGTGTAAAAGATGAAAGAAATCCATCATATGGATTCCCAGTCTCTGTAGAGAAAGGGGTAATCCTTATAATAAAAACAGATGATTTCAAATATAAATGTTATTCATTAACCATTGCTGGTTCAATATTAGTGGGAATTGGCTCAAAACAGTTCCCCACTATTCTTAGTTTAAAAAAGCTCTTTGAATTGTCTTGTACATGAAATGTGCTATACAAATAAACTTTCCTTGCCTTTATAGTCAATGTTGAGGCAAATGTTAAAATTTATTATTATGATATAAGCATTTAGTTTAGGCAATGTGAGCTTAAAACATGAGGGGAGTGCTAAAGATTCTAAATATTTTTTTATTAAAGTCAAAAGATTTTTTTTTTTGTTTGTGTTTTTTTTCTTTTTTTGCCAACATTTTCTAATTTAAGGGAAGTACTAAAACAGTAAATATCTGTAGTAATGGGTTAGGCTGTGACCCCATCATCCAGGGATGCTCATCCATCATCCTTCCCTCTGTGTTCAGGGCGCTGCAGGAGGAGAATGCTGATCTTCATCAGAACTTGCTGCAGACGGTAGTTTGCATTGAGAGCTTGGAGGCAGAACTGCACAGGACCAGGGACGAGCTCAGCCATGTCAAAGAGAAGTACAAAAGGTTGGTTGTCTTTAACAGCACAGGTGGCTCTTGTTTCTACACTATTCCTTGTGTGCAGAATGCATATAAAAACTTGAGACAAGAGAAAATCTCTTCAATATGTAGTATAATTTAACATTCGTTTGAGGATTACAAGTGAGAGAGTATCTGCAGTCTGTGCACATATTTTAAAGATCAATCAGGTCAACCTATGGCTCCCTACACGTCAGCTCATTTGATTAATGGTGCATTCAGCATGAGCCGCCCACACCTTTGTTCATGTGCATACCTGGAGGTGTCATGCAATGACTAATCTGGGCAAACCAGCTAACTGAGACATGTTGAGGCAAGCTTCCACATTTAGCCCTATCTGGCCTGACCTAAAACTATTAGAGAACAACTGCTGCTGCCAATCAGGCGCATACCAAACATTCCTCAACAGACCAGAGCAACTGTAGAGAATGGTCACCTCCCTCTGGGCTTCAGCTGGGTGTCAGCAGATGCACATTCACTGGGAGAGCTTTGTTAAATAAACACTTGTGTCCACAAAACAGCTGCCATTAACAATCCTCAAATATAACATGATACATAAACAAGGATTTAGGCATGCCTTTATTTTTCACTTCTTTCTTTTTTTTTTTTAAATGTAGCCTTCTGCAGACACACAGTGGAACCAAACAAGCCAATAACCTACTGGGGGAGCACCTTCACATAGCGGTGAGAAAATGGAAATGAGGATGGGGAAAGCATGGGGAGTGTGGTGATCAAAAGGGTGCTTATACGTAACTCACTACGTTCTTAAACCACTTGCTGTTTTCATACATTTCATCCTTTGTTCGTGTGCACATGCAGTCGGAGAGCTTGAGCAGCGAAAGGAAGTACCTTATAGATCGGGTTTCCCAGCTGAACTCAGAGCTGGAGGACGCCAACAGAACCATCGCCGCCCTGGAGAACATTAATGTGAGCACACTGCCATCTAGTGGACAATAATGCACATTTTCACATGCGATAGACCCCAAGATAGGAAAAGAGGACATAAATAATAGTCTTCACGGTGTACTTTTTAAAAGTACTTTTTAAAGTAAAAGAAAACTGACAAAATTAATCAACAGACTATGTTTTACATTTTAGACTAATTGGAGATTTCTCACAATACACAGCATCTGCAATTTTGGTGTATCACTGACAATAAATAATATTGCAATGTATCCCCTTAGATTAAATTGCTAATTTAAATTACTCATTTATTTAACTGAATTTCTCAGTGCAATCACGTTCGCAATTACGTAGCACCGCGTGCTTCACAAAAATATAATTTATTTCGAATCTATGATTGATTTTACTGTGTACTTCTCCAATATGAAATACACTACACCAGATTTGCACATATAAACCAAGAAAATGGAAAATATTTGCTGCCCGAATTTTAAGAATATAGGCAGTGTAACTGTGTATTAGTAAAACAAAATATGCAAACCTGTAATAAAATGAGACCAGTGTGGAGATTAAGAACCTTTAAGGGCAAATGTTATGCTTTTGGGGTTTTTTCCATTCCTTCAGGGGCATCCTTACCTTTTGTAATGCAGGCACATTGTGTGCAGAGTTACAACACTTAACAGTCCACAGGAAAGAGAGCTACCCTCCCCCACGGATCTCCCAGAAGTTCCTATTGGCTGTTAGGGTTAGGGTCTAGTCTTTTATTTACTGAGCAGCTGCCTGCCACAACACCATTTTTGACCAGTCAGCTGACCAATCAGAGCGCACTAGACCTTTCATGAGGGAGGGTGTAAAGGCACTGGGATTGTGTTTCATACAAAAATAAGCTGCTGCAGCAAAATACAGTATGTGAAAAAAAAAAAAAAATACAAAGCAAAATAGAAAACACAAACACACACACACACACACACACACACACACACACACACACACACACACACACACACACACACACACACACACACACACACACACACACATTTTTGAAAAGAATAGATTAGGTTCCAGGTCTATGAATTTGCCAGCTTGACACATAAAAGCGCACCCTGGTATGGGATCATGCATCGTCTATTCGGTCAGTATGATTTATCAGTGTGCAGACGTCTTATTTATGAACGTGTGGTCCAACCTCTGTGTGAAAAGACCTCTCCACATCTCTTTAAATGCCTCGACAGACCAGACTGTTGCCAAGAACCAGGAGTGAAGAGAGGCCCCATCCCTATCTCTTCTCCAACAAGTAGTTGTCCAACAACCAACTATGAATTATAAATAAAAAGTGTATTTTTTGAGGGAATCGAAACTAGAAGACTGCATAAGTTAAGAAAAGCAATCAAAGCATTATTTCCATGCAGGAAAATATTTTTTTTTCTTCAGCTTTAATTATCTATGTCCTGGCTCATTTAGGAGTGTGTTATCAACCCAGTAACCTATATTTCACTTTAAAGTTATAAACATTTATTTTCTTAAGCAGCTGTTGTTAAGAACTTAACTTTTGTGCACGGTTGAAGTTTGCAGTTCAGTCAATTATCAAAACCAGTTGTTCTTTCCCACAGAGGACATTGTTCCTAAAAAAACCTGTTTGTTCCAAGCATTTGTCTTGTTTTTCAGTAACGTCACCATGAAACATAATTGCATAATATTTTCCTAAAGGATGATTCTTTTGGGGAATGACTAATCAAATTTGACTGGCAGTAAATACAACTTTTGATGATTTGATGTGTGATAATGGTGTTAAATAAGACTACAGTGCTGCTTTGTGGCTGCCTAATTCATTTGAACTGTCAGCTAAACAAACCACATTCCCCGGCGTTATATTTATAAAAAGCCTAAAGATGTTGGGAAGGAGGAATGTCCATTCACGCTGCCTATTAAAGTGGATGAACGATGCCAAGTGGTCAAAGGTACCATATCGCCACATCTGTTATTACCTCATTGACTCTCCAGGTGATGTCCTTTCAGTGAGGCACATCTGACTTTCAAAATCAGAGCCAATTACTTTTTTTGTAATAATTAACTTGTCTGTGATGAAGTAATTACCATGAATTTATAAGTAACAACTGGCTTGGTTCCATGGTTTCATATTTTCATCTTCTCTATGAATTGTTCGGGGCCAGAGAGCTCTCCTTTTATTGTCCTTCTTTCTTTGAGAAAGTTAACAAAAATGCTAATGGGGACATATTTATTCATCCATTAATTTATTAATCCACTCTTTTTTGCATCATTTGTTGAGCAAAACGTGATGCAGCGGCTTTAAAGCCTGGTGCTGCTCATGTTTCCAATTTGCTGCCAGTAATTTTTCAGTGTCTTGTTTTCTTCTGTGATCATCCCAAGGACAGGGATGGGATGTAAAACTGTTTCTCATCCATTTATGGTTTGGCACACCCTGAGCAAAAAATAAATAGCTGTCTGGTAATCTACCATTTTATGAAGAATGATTGCCCAATCAAGGCAGACCAAGAGTTTCAGGACAGGGCCTTAAAGATGTTTAAGCCCATGTTTAAAACATTTAATACTTGAACATCAAGCACTGGAAGTTCAAAAGGCTTTAGCAAAAGTAGGAATGCCATTCATATATGATGTATACTCAAAAACAAAAAGTGCGGGGAGAAACAAATGTGTGACTTGAGTCATTGTCAACCAGTCGTAACAACTGTAAACAAATTTGGTTGCAAGAGAATAAATGTTCTTTGGGGACATATAATATGCATCTCAAGACTCCTATTGTATTTAAAACTGTACCACTTAGTATTCGTTGAGTTCAGGACAGGTGACTGTATAAATATTGGGTGGGAAAATAGTTTTAGAATTATACAGTTTATGTTGATCTGCAGAGTGAACCAAATACTGACGCGAAGCAGCAGTTATCAAAAGAAAGCATGATGTAACACAAGGCTAAACAGCCAAGCAGTCATGTTCAAATCAAAGGTTCCGTCCGTGGCATGAGACATTCGTCCACTGTTGGAGAAGAGAGGTTAATCTGCCACTGCAGTGCGAGCAAGTGAGTAAAGGTTTCAGAGATAAGCTTTTGTTTTAAAGTAAATGCACTATAGAAAACCAGCAGTCTTTTCAGAGTTCAGAGTTGACATCTGTGTTTTACGTCTCTTCCTCAGGTACCATGCTTGATAAAGGAGCTACTGGGGAAGCAGTTTGACTCAGCTGAGGCTGTACAGAAGTTTCTCTCAAGTCACTCTGCAAATAGTCATTCCCAGCACACGGATGGTCAGGCCCATTCTCCTAAGGCAGAGGAAGCAGCCCGTGATTGGCTGACCAAGTCTGAGGCAGGTGCACAGAGGGCCACAGCATTCATGCCATTTAAAAAGGGTCTGCCAGCAAATAAAAATGAGGACAGTCTCACAGGCCAGCATGAGTTGAGCCCACCTTTCTCTGTGGAAGACATCAGTGCTGCTATCTATCAGAAAATGGCTGCCAGTTATGCTGCCAGACCACAACCTGTTTACCCCCAAAGCCAGCAAGAGTTGTCCCTGGGCACTAACCATGCAGACACCCCTCCTGACCCCCAGCATGCCCATGTAGGCGCCAGCAGTTGGGGAGGGAGGGATAGGTTAAAGGTGCTGCTTTTGGAGCGAGATGCTGGAGATGTGAATGCCATGTCAGCCCAGCAGATCCTGGATGATTTTATGCAGCATCTGCAGGCACACAAGGCAGCCGTTGGAGGGAAAGAGCAGGAGAGTGGGCAGGAGTGGGCAAGCGGGGCGGAGCAAGCAGGAAAAGTGGCAGACTGAAACGGCTACCTATGCATTTTGTCATGTGTTTCATGAATACCTGTCACCTGAAATTAATGTTTGTTAAGATGCTGTGGTTGGGAAAACTGGTCTTTTTTTCCTCCTTTGTAGATTATGGACTTATCAAACACGTTTGTGTAGTTCTCCATGTAAAATAATAGAACTGTAAGCATTGTGCTGAAACCTGAAAACTGACAAAATGATCAGTTCGGTGTGAATAATTTTTACACAGAAAAAAGACAAACAAGCCCACTGAAAGAGAAATGTACAATAGTTGCATCAATAAATCCAGTACAATTATATTTTTATTACAGATTAACAAAGTATGCTTATGCGTTTTCCTTATGTAAGAGGTATTTTCTAAAAAAAAAAGTATCACAAAATATCTGTGACATAGGTTAGAGAGTTACTATTGGGTTTAAATAATTTTTTTTGTTTGTTTAATGGCAAAAAAAGATTTTGACCGTAAAATAATTTTAGTTAATTTATTTTAGTTAATTATAGTTTTTCCAGTAATATTAGCAACTGCAGTGGACCCTTTGATGCATTAAGGTACCAAAACATAAAATACAGCACATTAATGTATGTGTGTGTATATGTATTAGCAGACTGAAGAATGAAGCAAATACCTTGTAAGAGTTTGCTTACCTCTTGAAATAAGGCAACCTTATTACAAGAGGCTCTTATAACATAAAATCTAAAAACTACTTTTCTAGCATGTTGACCAGGCATGACCTGACGCTTTTCATAGAAATATATTTGTGTTCATGTTTGCACTGCATATTTGGGGAATATTGTAGGAGACAAATTGGTAAACATCCATCCATCCATCCATCCATCCATCCATCCATCCATCCATCCATCCATCCATCCATCCATCCATCCATCCATCCATCCATCCATCCATCCATCCATCCATCCATCCATTAATTCAAACTTGCTCTTACTATACATGGTCACGAGGGTCGTTACCAAATATTAAATTTTAGTGTGCATGCAGATTCTTGTGTAAATATGTAACAATTCTGTATTTATGTGTATATGTCATTCATAAAATGCCCTTTTCCTTTCTTTCTGAAGGAATTATGCAGTAGATATTTTGTGTTGTTGTAGTTCTGTAAAATATAAAGTTCAAATACGAAGTTGTAGGTAAAGTGGTTTTAGCTATTCTGATAATATGTAATAAAACAGCAGAAATAAAAATAATGTTACTTTAACTTATGTAACCTACAGTGTCTCCCTGGAGATGTTCATTATTGTACCTTTAGTCTGTGCTGGTTTAGCTCTTCTAATGATTAAGATAATTATGTGCCATATTTTCAAATAGAGATAGTTCATTCACCTATTCATTTGTTTGTTATCTGGGATTTCTCACTCCTTTTTGGTTTGTAAGCTTCACACATAGTGGCCTGATGTAACAAATGTGTACTTTATCTTCCAAATCTCATGTAATGCTCATGTCACATCACAATTTTTAAAATGATTGAAAACCTAAGTGAGAACAGTGGTAAACCATGCAAACTTAATAAATAAAATCCCAATGTTTTCCCTTCAGTGTGGTTTTTATTTAATGCTTCTAGTACTTTCTTCCAAGGCTGAAAATGAGAGGCTTTGTGGGATTTTGATGCAGGAAACACTCCAGTTTCCAAATGTTTGGAACTGCTTATTCCAGTTCAGGGTGACGGGGGTCTGCTGGGGGGGGGTCTGCTGGGGGGGGGGTCTGCTGGGGGGGTCTGCACAGCTCTTTTTTGTTGAAAGACAGGTGTACACTCTTGACAGGTCGCCAGTTCATCACAGTGTAAACATATATTATAAATTTAAAGTAAAAACTACAAGTGACTTTTGGAAGAATAATATGTTAATTTAAAACGTGACACCAGTAGCAGGTTTAAATCAAGCTGAGGCATGCATTTCCATCACCTCTTCTTTTCACAACACTGAGCATCTGAAAACTGCTAAGACCAACAGATTTAGTTTGGAAAGTAATTTGTTTCCCACTCTGGCTGGATAGAAGAGATCAACTACTCGAAGGTGTGGGGAATCCTCTGACATATTTTTGTGACATTGTGTTACACACAGTATGTTTACAATAAGTGGCAACTTTCATTTGTAAAAGTATAAATTGGCATCTCACGTCACCTTCACTGACCTTAGCTAAACTCAGAGTCAGATCAAGCAGCAGAATATTTAGGCCAAATTATTTGTTTTCAGGAAAATTGAGACGGTGCTCCCAGTCTCTGAGGCTGGCTGGTCATGTGTGCAATCTCTGCCACGTGATGGCAAAACAAGCTTGTTTGTTACAGAAGTTTTCTGTAATTCTGTCTGTCTCACTGCTTAAAAACATGTGATATTGTTGTATGTGGTAGAAAATTTATGGAAGATCGTTGATGGCTTGTAGGTCTGAAATAATAAGTGTTTTAAAAGGTGGCAACAAGACACAAAGACTAAGTGCAGACTAACTGCAGGTCTGATTCAAACTGTCATAACTACTTATAATAACAGCCTAATCCTTTTGATCCAACACCACCAGCATCTCTTCCTGTTGCATTGTATTTATAATCCGCTACAAGTATAACTCCTGTCTTACTTTCACTCTGCATGAACAAGCCTCCATCTATCCATCCCCCAACACATTACCTCAGTTCTGTCTCTTTCTATGTCAAAATCTGATGGCTGTAACAATAATCACATGCAGTCTTGTCATAATTCTGTGTTAAGATGAAAAATGAAGATGCAGTGATAAATAGGTGTGTTTTTGAGTCATTGTAGTGTTAAAACTCATATAACTGTAGGTTTCAATTTGAACATTACATAAAGTAGTTTGGACAGAGGTGGGTTAAGGTGTGTCACTTGAGTACTTGCTTGGGTTGAGGTTGAAATAAGAGATACATGACAGTAACCAGTAGCATTTGAATCTGTAAGAACTGATCTCCACAATCTCAAATTTGATTATATTTCCTGCAACAATGTGTTTCATGTTGCCAAGCATCCATAGTTCCCATCCTGTGCTGATAGGTGTCAGGTAAGGCCACCTGTCATAATAGTCCAACAGGCCCGCCCATATTATGCGTCTGTCAGAAGAAGTTTGCTGATCAGACACTGGCCTGCTTTCCAATTGGCCCCTGGACTTTAATAGGATCCCAGGTACTCTGTTGAGGGATTACGGTTCCAAACTTACGACTTTGGCCAGTCTCTTTGTCCTCCAACCATGGAAACAGCAGTTTAGGGGGTCGCACAGACCCAGAGGGGCGCCATCAAAAGATAACATCACATCCAGGGGAAGAAATCTTTGGTTTCAACCTGAAGGGAAGACGGCTGTGGTGTGACTGGCTGCTTGACGGGAAGACTGTCATCTCTGGGAAAAGGATTATCTCTTTCTTCCATACCTTATAAATCATAATTTCTCTCACACCTCCCCTGGCACTACTTCACTGATTTGGATCTAAAGAATCTTTTTGGGACAATTTCAGCAACTATTTGAAAGATTTTGGATTACCCTCTGAGGTCGATTGTGTCCTTTTACCATCTCAGGGATCTATCTACTTATCCCCTCCACCTGGAACAACTTAGATGAGCTCAACCTGCTTATAACTCACCTAACAACAAGTGCAAGGCCTGCACCAACCACTGTTTATTCCAACAGCATCATTTGTGTGACGCTGTAATAATTCTCTAGTGAGCTGTTTGGTTTGTTTCTTTACAAGTAGCTGACCTCCTCTGGATAGGCTCCACTTTTCAGCTGAATTGATCCAAGTTTCCCTCTTGTCTTTGTGCTAATCGTTGGATGACAGAGAGCCATGACGCTGCTTAAGATGAAGTTCAACCAGCAGAGACGGGTGCGTCTGGCCCAGGGCCTGTGGCTGATGTCCTGGCTGGCAGTGATGTGCGGGGCCTTTATCTTTGGTCTTGGGGTTTACCTCAAAACAGAGCTGCTTCGGAGGTCCGAGGTAGAGAGAAAAATATATCCAAATGGATGCAAACATGCACTTCAATGCAATGCCATAGAAGGCCAAGTGGTACTGAAGTCCAAAGACAACCCATGCATTTATTCAAAGTTAAACAAGTATAGGATTGTATTCTCACACGTTTGCCTTTCAACACAATTGTTTACTGAGTCTACACTTTGCTGCTGTGTATTTGTTCTTTTTATTCAAACTTTGTTTGATCAACAAATACAAATAGGATAAAATACAAGAGTAAACATACATGCTAATGCACATAAAAATCATGAGGGTGCAGTATGATAAGAAGCTTTCCCCCTCCTTAATCAGTAACATTTTGTGTTTATTGATTGCTATCATTTTATTGGTAGCACGATCAGCAAGCAAAGAGTCTATTAGAGAAGTTATTTTTGTTTAAACCATCTTATACCTGCTGGTCTTAACTGATGGTCTGACTGACGTTGGCAAGTTAGAAGAATTGACTCTGAGTTGGTTACAAATGAAAACGGCAAGGCAAGAGCAAATGATATCAGATATTTACTGATCTCCAATGAGAGAAGTGGGTCGTTTAACCCATCACTCAGTTTCTAGGGTGATGCAGAGTTTGCGAGAGTGAGTGAAGCGTTGGAAGGTTTTGCACTGTGAGCATAAACATGGCGTCAGGAAGCTGAAGGATTTTAAATGGTGATTCACAAGCGCCTAATCCTCCTCTCTACTGGGTGGACAAACATGCCATTTACACAGGTCCACATGGGCTGTGGGAAGCGTCCAGAGCCAGAGGTGGTGATTATTTCTCATAAAACTACAGTTGGCTCTGTAGATATTAAAGGAAGATGTTAGACAGAGCAGTACTGCCTCTAAGTGTTCAACAGTAATCTTAAAACAATATGAGGGCAAAGGGGCTTTGTGGCAGGCAGGCTTGTGAGAACTCACTTAATAATAAAATCAGCCCATAATTAACTTCTGCTGTAACCGAAGCAGTGAATTACATCTATCATCTTATTATCATAAGGGTGCTGCATCCAGCATATCAGCGGCTAATTGAATCTCTCGCCTGCCAAGTGATTTTTAAAAAAGATAATGCTAATTGAATGCTGTATTATTACCTGCTAAAGTGCGTGGAGGAAATTGCAAGGCGACCAGCAGTTGGCTGGATACCTACCGTTATCTCTGACTATGCTCTTCTTTTCTTGAGGTGATGGACAACACAGAGATCCATGTGGTCCCCAACATCTTGATGATGGTGGGCCTAGCTTCCATTGGCACCAACTGGGCTGCCACTCGGGTGTGTCAGGATTCCCTGGACGCGAGCCGCTTCCCCCGCTGGAAAGTTCTCCTGCTGGCCTGGTTTGTGGTAGCTGCACTGCTGTGTTGTATGCTACTCACTGTGGTGGTGCTCAGCTACGCCCTGCAGGGACGTCTGGAGGAGTCCCTGAAGGTGGGGGTCACAAGCCCGGCTATCTGAATGTAAAACTGTAGCTCCCAAGTGGTTTGTGCAAGAAGAGAGTTAATTCTGCCATATTTGAATAGACTGGCAATCTGTCTAGGAGCACCCTGGATGGATTGCCAGTCTGTCACAGGGCCACACTGAGAAGGAAAATAAAAAAAAAAACAAGACATGCATAATCACACGTTGGCCAGTTGGCACAAAGGAAGACCCCAGTTAAGATTCAAACTTGTGCCCACTCTGTGCTCACGTAGACATTATGTAGTCTATACTATTCTAGTCTATAACATTACATCCTTACAGTAATTATTCCTCACTAAGTTCACATGAAACACAGATTTCTCCCTCTTTACTGTTCAGGTGGGCCTGAGGAATGGTATCCGGTTCTACAAGGACACGGATGTGCCCGGCCGCTGTTTTCAGAAAGAGACCATCGATCGTCTGCAGATGGAGTTTCGCTGTTGTGGAAACAACAACTTTAAGGACTGGTTCGAGGTGCAGTGGGTCAGCAGCAGATTTCTGGACTTCACCGCTCAGGAAGTCAAAGAGTGGGTGAAAGACCGTGAAAACACATTATGAGATGTACAGATTTGAAATTGTAAGAGGAAACTAAGCTGATGATGGGTAAACAGGAGCGAAAGCACTTGAGGTCTGAAGGAGTGACAGATGAATGTATTTCGCATCCTTAAAGGTCAAAAACTATGTTACAGAGAGGGAGGAAGAATGATGGGATGTGTCAAGGAAAAAGTGTATTAAAATAGATCTGACTTTTACTTTTGAAGACAGTGTTTGAAATTGATGGAAAGGTTAAAGTCGCTGAGTAAAGCTGGCCAAAGATGAAATAAGTTAAAGGGCATGAGCAAACGGAGAGGTGGTGATATGATGACCCTTATATTGATGCAGTGCTCACGTCATACTAAGTGTGCATTAGGCTAAAAGTCAGGCTTTTAACATCTTGTGTGTGTTACCTCCTCGAAGACGAATTCACTATTTAACTCCTGCGCTACCTCTTCTTTCTAGTCCTCGTCCATCCATTCTTCTTCTTTACACACTTTTCGCCCTTTGTCCTTTGTCTTCAGCCGTATCCGGAGTAATGTGGATGGCCGTTACTTGCTGGATGGCGTACCATTCAGCTGCTGTAACCCTGCCTCACCTCGTCCCTGCCTGCAGTACCACCTGACAGATAACAGGGCCCACCACAACTATGAATACCAGAGCGAGGAGCTCAACCTGCACAGCCGTGGCTGTAGACAGGCTCTCACCGACTACTACATGGGTTTAATGAATTCAACTGGTCCTGGTGTGCTGTCAGTCATTTTAATTCAGGTGGGCAACCTGGAGGGCAAGTGACATATTCAGCAATTCATTTCCATTCATTTTAGCTATGATTTATGGTATGTGAATATCAGCCAGTTGGGGCTGAGAACTGGCAAATGAAGCCATATTTTCACCTATTATGGCAAACATCTGATAGCGCTAATGTAGGTAAAAATACAGATTCTGTTTAGATTTAGCACCCAGAATTAAGCCAATGTTTGGATTTTGGAGCTCATCACTGTTCCTGGACATGTAAGTGTTTTCTCTTTCCAGTCACATTTAGGCCCTAACTGGGATAAACCATTCTGGAAATCTAGTCATGGTCAGATACTCTATATAACATAGGAGAAATAGCTAAATTAATCTGCACTGTTTCCCTCAGCAAGCTCTTATTGCTTAATGATGGAAATAAAAGCATACAGAGAACATAATTCTAAATGGTGCTTGTCTACTGATGCATGTACTGCTTATGACAACAGAGGAAACATCATATCAATGCCTGGCTTATAATTAAACATGCATTGTCACCTCTGTTCAAAGTCATAGTATTGATGGCACATTCTTTTCACAACACCTCGGGCTGCAACAGGACGCTCAAACACATTTGACAGAGCATGCACTCTGCCCGTGGCTAATCACACAATCTATATCTCTAAATTTAACCGCTCAATGTAGTAGTTCTCTACTCCACTTTGACAGAAACAGATGGCTGCCATGTTTCCAAGGCATCAGGCTTAGCTAAGAAGCGTCTGTTTTTTAACCTAAGGGTTTCATTCTGTGCCAAAACGGGCTTAGCATCGTCCTGTACGCCTCTGACAAAAGGAAGACAGAGGAATTACTAGATAAAATATGTTATGCAGCATTGACTGTGTCCCAGATCCATCCATCCATCCATTATCTATACCTGCTTATTAATATTTAAGGTCACAGGGACCTGCTGGAGCCTGTTCCAGCAGTCTTTGACACAAGGCAGGGGTCCAGTCCAGGGCCACAATCTAAGATTTCCAATCCTTTACCTTAATAATTAAACTGTTAACACGTTTGACCAGACTGGCTCCTACATGTCATATATATTGCAAAGCACATTACTTTTTCTGTTTTGGTTCTGTCTTCATAATATCTTCTTTCTGTCCAGATGTCGGTGATTCTGAGCATGCGGTACCTGCAGACTGCTGTGGAGGGAGCCATGGCTCTCGAGAACCCAGAGGATGAAAGTGAAGGCTATATCTTGGAGAAGGGCGTGAAGGAAACCTATGAAGATGTCAAAGTCAAGGTCCTCAGCATGCTAAAGTTTGGGCAGGTTGATCCCGCTGATGTGGAGCCTGCTGATGGAGACACAGAAAAGGCGGCTGAGACCACAACAGAGAAGGATGCCTCTCCTACTCCTGCCAGCTAAAGCAAAAAAAAAAAAAGATTTCAATATGAGCTGTGGAGAAAGGGATACAGGGGAGGGAGAATTTTTTTTTTTTTTCATGGGTCGTGTGACTTGGGTGGTCTCAGGTAGGACGCCTGTTCTGTTCTGACACGGTAGGCTTGATTTATGCTCCACCAGTGCAGCAGCCTCTGCTCCCTTGTACATCACCCAAACAGGGCAACATATAGAGGGTCCTATTAGGCTCTGCACAGACACCGAAACAAACATCTCTGTGCAGAACCTCGTGAACCAACAGAATCTGCTCAGGGGATGTGTAGTACTTTTTGTTTTGTCTAGAAGAGAGTACTTCCAGTTTTAACAGGTGTAGCTTAAACAAACAAAAAGACTCAAATATGGTAAAGTTGTAATCATATCGTGCTAAAGTTGATCCCATGTGCACTGTATTGTTCATCTCACAGCTGTAGAATTTGTACTGAACTGCATTCGAATGCTTCAGAACCTGTTACACTGGCAAAAGCACACAAATCTTATATTAAAAGTAGAAGTTTTTGACTGCTTTGTAGTGTCGGCTTCCTTTTGTACGAGTGATACAACAGAAGTGGGTGTAAAATGACTGTGGGTTATTTCAGTTCAGCGAGGAAAGTTGGATTAAGTACGTGTGTTTGTGTGTCTGTGTTTGTGTATGTGTGGTGCCCTATATGAAGCTGTCATCGTGTCTCTTCTGGCAGCTCTGAAACAATCTCATAATCCTGGTGTAGTTAATCCCAGAACTGCTGCACAAGCGTTATCAGCAGCATACAGGAACGCACTTCGCATTTCATACAGCGACAGCAACAGCACACTGATGCAACGTCTGGGAAGTTATTTCATAAAGCTGAACAGTTTTTTAATGCTTTTGATCTGCAATTACCATATCATGGTGATCTGTCCAATAGCTACAGGTGTACCCAATGTGTTTCTTCTTAAATAAAATATTTATCACAGAATATTTTCAATGAATGTCTTATTTGATTTCTGACAAACAGAAAAAAACATCACAGAAGCAGAAACACAGGATTATAAAGAAATAAGGCTAAAAGTTTAGTTTCAGGCGCACAACTTTAGAAATATGAATTGCCTTTTAATAATGAATTTTACTGTGACACAGGTGAGTATAAAACATGCCTTTAAAGTGCATTCATTACGTCTAATTTTTGTGTTTCTAGTATACTGATCTCTTAAAATATGTAACTTAATGTCAAAGCAGGACGCACAGCATAGACAAGTTCAGTTTCGTCTTTCTCAAAGAAATAATCAGTTTCATGACCTGTTTACAGTCTGCTTTGGTTGAAGCAGCAAAAATAGCTTCCCAAATTTCCCAGGCTGTTTGAAAAGGACCAACAAGTTCCCATAAGGGGTTAAATTCAGGCCAGGCAGGTCATCTATGAGTGCATTGTTGAACAATTGGACATTTTGACTCCCTGCATAAAGATAATGGATCTACAGAAGGGTGAAGACCTGTTCATGCATATTGTTAACAGAAACTGTCATTTAGTCTTCCATCGGAAAAGATGCAGCTAATTCATTCTGAAACTCAGCAGCCCATACCTGAACCGTGTGTCTATTCATAATGCAGCTCAGGCTTTTCCACCTGCTCCACCAGATGATCCCGGGCCAAAACAAATTTGACAAATCTGT
Source organism: Xenentodon cancila (assembly GCA_014839995.1). Classification (NCBI taxonomy): domain Eukaryota; kingdom Metazoa; phylum Chordata; class Actinopteri; order Beloniformes; family Belonidae; genus Xenentodon; species Xenentodon cancila. The sequence goes on along the minus strand of CM026205.1, from coordinate 13,330,754 downwards.
CTTCAGCTACCACTAGTACGACTATAAATTTTACTCTGGTGGTTGTGTTTCATCCTTCTTTCCACTGATCAGGTCTCATTTTTCTTAATACTTTAAATAGATCTCCAATACTGGGGCATTGGAGAGTAATTACCTTTTTTTGAGTTTACATTAAATCTTTCTAAGGTCTTCCTTTGATTATTTTCACTTTTTTTTTCCACATGCACATTTCAGATATTTTTCAAGATTGTTTCATCTGACTAATGTTTGTTTTTATCACTTTTGACTTTAAAGAGTAAGTTAAATTTTCATGCTCACTAACCTGCAGAAATGAAGCTGCCTAATAATTGTATGGTATTATCACACACATTACTACACTCTTACTCGTTATACCGTAAATATCACTGATCACATAAAGCTCCGCCAGCATTTCAATTTGGGCCCCATCTGGATTAAAGGTGGTCTACTTGGGTAAAGAGTGAGCTAAGGCTTGAAAAGGGCAAGTGGCATGGGACCCATACAGTTTAGTATAATGCACTACAAATGGAAAGCCTATGTATTAGGTCAATAAGGGATACAAGTGGACTAAATGGGTATGGTCCTGGATATGGGCCAAGAAGGGCGGAAAATGTGTGGTCCGTATAGTTTTAGTACCGTAGAGCCTACACTGGAAAAATAATCAGTAAGTTCCCACCTAAAAGCCAGATAGATCTTATTCTAAATTGCCAATTTACAGAGAGGGTCACTTGCGTTGGACCCATTTGTTTGTCCACATGTAAATTCTGTCTGTAAATAATCATTAAAGTAAATGTGGTTTGAAGTTGGTAAAAATTAAAAGGGAAGAATACTTACGTGAGCTCTATCAGCGTTGGACTACTGTGACACAATTCAAGACCTCTGGCGCCACAAAAATTGGATCCTCATTTTGAGCTGATCTTTGTTTTGTTTGTGCTCCACCGCACCAAAAATGTTATGAGATTCTGGTATCTGAATATGCTGATGAAAAACAGACAAACATCAACAGACAATATATATGTGTGTGTGTGTGTATATATATATATATATATATATATATATATATATATATATATATATATATATATATATATATATATATATATATATATATATAAAAAATAAAAAATAAAAGAGAATATAATTCCCTTTACAAACACCAGAGGTCACTGTTGCACAGACTTTGAATCTAACCTGAACATGTTTTATGTTTTCAGCAACACGTGAGATCAGTAAGTTTTGCAGCCAAAACGTGTTTGATATCATATTATATTTGTTTAACATCCTAGTTTTTTAAGACTAAACAGAAAATTAAATGAATCTCCTGCATTGTCTTATTAAATACAAACGCATTTAATGTTTATAGTCTTTTATAAAGACATTTGGAAGTATATGTTAGTATGTGAGATGACGTGTAGAGGGTGTGTTAAAAAAAGAGCAAGATGAGCGTTTTGAAAAATTCCGGTGCGGTTTTGCAATGAAACTGACAGTCAGAGAGGAAGAGACAGCGAGGTGGAGGGAGGGGAGGGCCGCACAAATGTCAAACTACTTCACTTGACGAAAGATGGATTCTCGCTCTTTGATTCATTACAAATATAGGGCTGATCATATTTTGTAATTAGCTGTCTACTGCAGTGTTTCACAGCCCTCGTGTCACAACAATGGACTCTGACATTAAGGAGATAATAGAGGAATTCATGGGATGTGCGTTGGCGCAGTGGGTATGTCATTTATCATTTGTCACGTTGAGTTAGATAAAAAAGATCGCCATTTGTAGAGGCAGAGTGTGGAAAAAAACAGGAGGAAGAAGTAGAAAAGTGCAGACATCGGCCTTGGCCGGTGTCCAGGTATGCATTAAAAAGAGGGAAAATCACATCGGGCTGTTATTTTCACTCAGAAACACATGTGACATCTTTTATGACACTCTTTCTTATTCTATTCACACAAACAAATGTGAAAAAAGAAAGAAAACTGGACTGGAATGAATTGCAGAAATGCCCCTGATAATGCCTTCTTGCTATGCGCACAAAAAAGCAAACATTCTACTTCTCCTTTTGGCAGCTTCCCGTGCTTCCTAATGGCTTGCTTTGTTTCTGTTAAACTTGACACTTCCGTGTCCTTGGGCTGCTTTGAATTTGTGAATAACACAAACCCACCTTAAATGCCTTAAAGAGAGTAGCCTATCTACTTCACATCATGACTTGTTGCGCCTGTAACTGTGAATTTCTAGTCGCCTCACATAAAACATCTCTGCGGATTTTTATCCTTATGCTCCGTATTGGATTATTATTATTTATTTGCATATTGTATAACTTTTTGAACTTTTTGAGGATCTTCTCGTTGGTTGTTGTCCCCTTTCATTTAGGCAGAGGTTAGTTTCAATATGAGGCCTTCAGTTGGCAGAGGTTTATGGTTTGCTCAAAGGCACTTCAGGAGCTCATTCATGTAGTTGGACACCGGCTGTCACTGCTCTTACAGCATGTGGCACATGGTCTCGAGCCACTCGGCGTCACCCTCTCATCTGAACTAGCTCCACTTGCTACCAACAGTGTAGTTTTAGAAGGTGCAGGTGGGAAAAACTCATTATATTGCAGTTTGCATTGGCACAACTTGTCATAGTAGAGAGAGGGAGAGTGGTAAAGAGAGAGAGACCTTGGCTGCATTCCTGCTTGGCTGCCTTTCACTGTGAAATGCTTCCCAGTGTGAGAGCACAGATCCCACCTGTTCAGACAGGTGCAGCGACTCAAGTGGCTTCCTGTGTGGAAATGTTTGCATTTCACCATCCCTAATGTCGCCCAGTCTATTTTCTGCTGCCGTCTCCTTGTCTTAGTCCACCTCTCAATTCACACGTCCAACCAAAAACACTCTGTTCTGGTCTCTCGCAGGTCCAGCTTTTTGAGAACATGGTGGAGAGTGAAGACAAGGTCCAGCTGTACAGTCAGTACATGGAAGTGAACTCAGTTTCCCAGAATGCCCGAGACCGCTACACGAGGCTTACCAATGGGATTTTCCTCAACGAGGTCATGAGGATCATGTAAGATTAATAAAGACTTTCTTCTTCCATTGCCTTGCAGCCATGCAAAAGCTGCAGAGAAAGTGACCACTGGGGGAGGAATAGCAAACCCGATTCATGTATTTTCATATCCATGGGTGTTTTTAAAATGGAACGCAGATTTAAAGAAGCAACCACTTGTTTCTAAGACATTTTCTCTTTTGGGAATGGGCTCTCTCACCACATAAACTTGACACTGTTAAAACGCCTTAAATGTCATAATATAATTTTGGAGTTTTTTGGACATATTAAACCCCAGATAACTTTTAATTGATGATAAAATGAGTAAAAACTGACCTTGTTTACAGTTGAAGATGTGCTTTGAGGTATTATAGCAGTCGTATATAAATGGCGGTCAGTGGGAAAATTGTAATTTTGGGCCACAGGCAAGGGGAAAGCTAATGACACCCGGCATCAAACTACTAGTACTGCCACAGAAACATAAACATCTAACTAAAAACACAGGCAACTAAAGGTTAAATATATACAACAGCTTGAACCTTGATGCAGCAGAAGAGAACAGCTATGTAAAGCTACAGCAGAGATATGTTTCTTCTCTGGCTTCCTCAGCAGAGAAAGCAGTCCTCTTCCCTCTCTATGTGTCATAATGTGAGTTGGTTTGTTCTCTTTTTTGGCAGCCAGCTGCAGGGGTATGTAAGTGCATGTGTGTCCCTGCCTTGCAGTCCAGAGTGCATGAATTTAGTGATTTTCCTTCACTGAGCAATTCAGCCGAAACGCCTCCCGTAAGAGAGGGCAAATGTTGCACTGGTTTCCTGAGAGGGAGGGATCTCTTTTGAGGCTCAAAGGGCTCCGTAATAGGCCTTGCCTTCTGTTTGAGCTCTGTTTGCTTTTGGACTGAAACCCTTATGCTCTAAGGGAGCATGATGGTGTGTTGGTTAGTACATCTCCCAGCGAGACGGTTCCTCATTCAAATCTTGTATGGGGCCTTTCTATGAAGAATTTGCATGTTCTTCTTGTGTCTGCAAAAAAAAAAGAAGTTAAATAGTACATTTAGCAACAAACCTTATCTTGGTAACAAACAAGCAAACTTCAAATGTATATATTCTTTCATATCCTTGCTTAGCTGTCTTGGAAAATAATGATCTTAAAGAATGTGGGACTAGTGCTTTAGGAATGTGTATAATACTGTGACTGACCACTGAGAAAATCTCATCGGTTTCAGGCTTACAGCTGTGGTTCATGCACGGATTTGTCAAATAAAGGCGGACAATGTGTTAGGTCACATGGATCACTGTCTGCATCACTGGACAAATTGAACAGTATTTTTCTTATGCAAAAATACCTCTTAAAAAAAAGATCTTCCCCATGTGTGCAGAAACGATTAACCTATGTTGTCATGCTAAATCGCAATAACCTGATAGTGAACTCAGTAAATCTTTATATCCTCTTTTTCTTTGTGCCACAGCACAGTCTAGAGTTTCAAGCGTGGCAGCAGAATCTTAATGTTCTTTCCCTGCACAAAATGTGATGTAACATTCATCACGCTCCCTTTCATAACCTTGCATTGTTCAGCAGTTTTTATGAAAGAATGGCATGGATATGTGACCCACAAACGTTCTGCGGACCATGAAATAAGGATCTGTCCACGTTGTTAGTCATTTTACTCAGAATTTCATATATTGTTTGAATTTCGGCATGACAGTAGCTTGTGTCTGTGATCAGATGGGACGAGATGCTAGTATTTGCTCAGCAGCCTCGTAATAACCTGAGCTGTGTTGTTTAGACAAATAACTGTGGGTTTCTGCTGCCTTCTCAAGCTCATTAAGATTTTATTCACCCTCTTCATAAATGAACTGTTGCATAAGAAAGAGGCAGGGTGCTGGGCTGTTTGATCAGGCTGCTGTAGACACACCACAATGTTTGTGTTTTCTTTTTCTGTGTGTGTTTGCCTAGAGATCCAAACCCCAAGGTGGAGCGTCTGTACAACAGCGACAGAGATGACCACATGCTGAGAGTCCAGAACTTCTCTATTTTAAATCGACACCTCCGAGCTTTCTACCAGGTAGGGGAGGGTCCAAGGGAGAAAAGGGAGAGATTGAAGCAGTTGATTGAATCATCAGGGGGGAAATCAAAGAAGATTCCCTGCGAGTCAACAGAGCAGATGGGACTTCTCATGAATTTCCTCTCACAAATGAATGAAAACCATTGGACGAACAATCATCTTTGATTACAAATTTGAATAGCTTGAGATTTAAAAAAAAAAAAAAAAAAAGTGACCAACGCAAAAAACATTTATTTCTATTTTACAGCATTTTTAGATTATACTTTAGGAATTTTGTACTTCTCTGGGATATTGGAAATCAGATCTATTGTATGTTATTGTGTATACATAATTCGGACAATGGTAAGGAAAACAAAGTAATTTAACACTTTTTTTTTCACTTATCAAGAATGATGTTCACTCACAAGTATCCTAGTATCCACTCATTTATGAATGCCACCATGCCACAAGGAAAAGCAAATGGGTACATGCAGTCTGAAAAACGTCAGCCGTGGTGGTAAACCTCAAGAGAATCGTCGTTTAGCTTTGTTCCTCTCACTCGTCCAGAGCTTATGTCTTACAGCCAATCGTTTGATTTTATAGCTGGCAGCTTCACTGTCCTGCTTAACCCTCAGTGCTCTCATCATCCTGTTTCCAGCTGCAGCCGCCAGCTGTTTTCAGCTGAAAAGCCTTTGATAAATTGACTGTACAGTGTCTGCCCAGCTTCAAATGGCAGGCAGACAAAGCTTGAGACTAGGTTGCGAATACATTGGAGTACTCAGGATCTCAGTTTACCACACATTTCCCTCTGGAGTTGGTGGTAGTCCAAACATCTCTGGGTGTGAAGTATTATTTATCTTACAGTCATGGTAAGGGCTCCAGAGGCCCAACCAGAATGACTGAATGTTAAAGTTCCCTTTTTTGTCATGCATAAAAATCCTCACTGTCAGTGTGCTGCAATGTTGCAAGAAAATGTAAGGTTTTAACTTTGTTATTGTTTATTTTCACATCATGAGTTTCTGATAGGCACCCATTGTGAACACTGAGAGCTTTTCAGTGCTTCACTCCAGTGAATAAACTTGGCGACAGCTCAGTGACATTCTGCTGTTTCTTTCCTCATCTTGTGATGGATGATGGCCAGCGCTATTGCAAAAGTTGTGGCTATGTGAAAAAAAACAACCTTACATTGTCTGTGAAATAATATCAAAACACCGCTGCCTGTGTCCTGAGAACATAACGGCGAGCCTGTTTTTGTTAGAAGCGCTGTCCTCATGTGGTGAGTTGATGACAGTCACATGTTTATGTTGGTAAATTTCGACAGCACTGGAGACACGAGCCAGCTGTGATTTGTATGTTTACTTTGACTTTTATTTAATTTCTGGCAGTATAAACCACAAACATTTCTTTTTTTTTTGTCTCATCAGCTTGATTTAATACATCAGTTTCTATGTTTTCAGCTCTGTAGCACATTTCAAACCAAATTGGGAAAGTGGGAGTTGCTTTTGGACTAGTAATTAGGTAGAAATGGCTATACATTTATAAATATGTTATTTAAAATGGGTGATTTCAACGGGAGATTAAAATCATAACAGGATACAAGAGGGTCTGAGTCCTTTGAGGAGCAAAAGTGGTAGAGGTTTTCTAGTTTGTCTATAAAAACAGATCAAAATGTTTAAAATTAATGTGCCATAAAGAAAGATTCAAAGATACTTGATGTTTGCCTCTCTAAATTGTACATTATTATTAAACAATCTAGAGAATCTGGAGGAAATTCAGTTCATGAAAGGGTCCAGCTCATGAAGGGCAAGAGCGTAAGTCTTGAGTTGGACACCGGCGATCTTAAATCTGTTGGACAGCACTGCATCAGGAGCCGTCATTCATCTGCATCTGACTTAACCACACGGATAAGGGATTGCTTTGGAAAACATTTAAGCACTACAATATGGAGCAACATTTACAAATGCCACTTCAAACAAAAACAAACAAGCAAAAATTACTATTTTAACTTCATCTAGACGAAAATATTAAAAATGCACATTTCTGGGCTGCGAGGTTTGAGGGATGGATCATCATACAGTGAAAACCTTTATCGTGTTTTGGGATCAGTAGTCCAGATCTTGTTTTTTGGAGAAATTAGGGCTGAACTAAAAGACAAAAAAATGACTATTGTAATTGTTATCAACAACAGGCTCAGGTGCCAAGCTCTTGGTATGAGTTTGTATGAGCGGTCATGGTAAAGGTAATTTCTGTGACGCCTGCACAAACGTACAAAATATATTGAGATTTTAGAGCAACACCCCACGGAGACCACTTCTATTACAGACAGGTCTTGCATTTTCATTAAGGCACATCCTGCACACATTATAAAATCACAGCTCTGTGGAGGATTTTCAAATGAAAAATGCCACGACAGCAGAGTAATTCACACAGTACAACCTATGAAACACCTTCTCTGTTGGTATTCTCAGGGCCACAACATTACTTATCTTTTGAGTGAGGATACGCTACCATCTCAAGTGGTAAAACCTTTTTTAAAAGTTTTTTTTAGTGGGTTTCAGAGTTGAAAAGTAATAATAAATATTATTAGATGCAATAAGATTGATGAGATAAAACCTGATCTGTTTTGGGTTCAGACTGTCTGCAGACACGTGAAAGTCACTGTAAATGTTTGAATTGGCTGGACTGTATAGTTTTCTAAGCCCTTTTGTCATCTCAGAAACAGACTAGTCTCAGGTTACAACAACTTTGCATGCATTTTTATCCTTTTAGGTGGCAGCTGGTGTTGTAAACCCAATCCTCAAGAGAGGTTTCTCATGACTAGAAAGGGTAATATAAACAAATCCAAAAGTTCACCATGATCATCAAATGCTTTGTCGTCTTTAGTGGGTGGTTACTAGAATTTAGACTACATAAACACTGAGAGTAGCTTAGTGGTATTTAAGTGCCGATTGGTGTCTAATCAATGATAATCATTTTACTCTTGTTTTCTCTGCATCAAAAACGTATAAAGGCGATAAACCCCCTCTACACCAGGTGGAACAAGAAATAAGTTTTCCTATGTGGAATATAAAACATTACACAGGAAGTGTATGCATTAAGTTTCCATTGCACTTTTTGTCTTGTTGACCTCTTGCACACTTTACACTGTAAGCATATTCAACATTCTTCCATTCATGCAGCACTTTCGAGTCTCATACACACACTTGCACCCATGAACACACCAGGGACATTGCGTCATTTAGTAGCGCCGCAAAGGAAAATGGGGAAGGTATGACAAACCGGCAACCTCTGCGTCGTGAGCCACAGTTGCCTCATCTGTTCTGATAAACAAGCGCAGTTTGGTCAGTCAGACATTTGCTTCTGACAACTGACAACCATTTATAGGGCTGATTTGAAATGTGATAACATCTGTACTTACTCTCTTGCAAAGTGTTAGAGACGAGGGGATTTTCAGCTGTTCTTGAAAAGTCCCTCATCTTTGTCTGTGCTTTGTCTTTGCTTTTTATTCTGACCCAATCTAGCAGCTTCCACCTGTTTTCATTCTTGATTTTGAAGTTAGTAGGCTGCTTGGTGTAGCCTGGTATTTAGTAAACATAACATACTGTAACTAGATATTCGAATGAGCGGAAGATATTACGCAGAGCTACTACAGGAGACATGAAACGGTGAAACGGGCAACAAAATTGTTGGGAAATATGCTGTGATGTGGGGTCCATCTGCTGTTTGGAATAGACTTTTTAACTTTCTCAAGCATCTCTAGCAACAAAAACAAAACAACAAAAACAAAATCAATAAACACTGTTGCAATTACTTTTGTTTTATAGACCGAAATGATTTAAAGCTCATTATAAGCAGAAAAGCATTGCAAAAGCACTCAGATATCCCTCTCAAGCATAACTCTAGGTCTCACCGAGAGAGAGGGGGAAGCAGTTGACTGGCTTTAAGGCACTAAAAACAGGACATGATGAAGCTCTATTATGAGTTGTAACTAATAAATATTTTGCCTCAAGATCCTGAATTTTAAAATGTATGTAGTGGGTGACAGAGCTTTTTCATTAAAAAGAAGACGACAATAGACAATTTCCACTTTCTGAAGATTTGTCCCTGCTTATTATCAGGCTAATGGGGTGACAAAAACTGGAGGAGCTGCGAGCTATCTTTTTTTTTCAGCTGTAGCTGTGGGTAGAGTTTACAGAATTAAAAAAAAAAAAAAGTTCTCAGAATGATTTCACAATTTACATGGTAGGAGGCTGTAGCAGTTGAGGAAATGACACAATTCTTTCCGTGGAGACGATTCAAAAGCCTCTATCTCTCAGCAGACGGCGCATCCCCAAGCACCAGTCAGGTGGACTGAACAGGCCCCGCTTAGCTTTTCACACAACTTAAAAACACAAGTCTACAAGGTTTTACTTCCTAATTTTCAGCGAGTCACAAATGCCCCCTGAAAGTTCAGCGGCTCAGGAGACAGCCGCAGTAGCTGGGCAGCTCACGCTTGAATTTCACCAGGTGCACTCCGAATTGGCTCCACTGTTGCTCGGGACGTTGAGTTCCACATCGGTGACAGTTTTACTTCTCACTCATGCTGTTTGGCTGTGTATGTGCTTATGTAAGTGCGTGTGTGACTACTCAAGGACACGAGTGTGGCGAGCTTAAGCCACAGAAACAGCTCGCAGCAAACCGTGGCTTCGTTTTCTCTGCTGCGACCTCAGCTTCTCTTACACAGCCGCCGAGTTAATTGTAGATAATCAGGTGTGAAGGCAGAACACTTCTACAGGCTGCACTTGTCTTTATTATAAAGGTTTAATTTTGGAGCACGGTGAATGACTTATGGTTGTTTGCATTGTGTACTTTGCTACTTTGTTCTGACTTTATTTATTTTGTGCTGCTGTATTTGTCCATCTGTTGTCTTACCTTTTCAAAATCTGAACAATTCTTGACACTTTATAAAAATTATGCATTGTAGTTAGTGTTAGATTATTTGTAAGTAAAACATTTTGAAAGTAATAAATATAGTTAAATTTATACCTTTTACTATGTTGATTCACACAAAAAAGTGTATTTTCACATGAATGAGTCACTGAGCGACCCTGACAAGCCCCCCCGGTGGCGACTACTATAGAAACCTGTGATGACACACGTCCGGCAACCACGTAGGCAGGATGGTCATCGATGATCTAGGCAGGAACAGGGACCACTGGACTGGAGGAAACAGATTTAGGCTGAGAGAAGGTGGGGAAAGTTGGGTGCACTTACATGCTTTTTATCCTTTATTTTTATGCTGATGGACAATTTCATTTTCATGACAGATGTCAAGGCTGTCAGCTAGATAGTGGCTGGGTTTCAGGCTGCTTTAGTCTCCAGATTGACAGTTGGCCCAGTGACTGACAGAAAATCCTTCACATCAGTTCAAAGCTATGTATTACTATGAATGTCTGAATTAGGGTGGCTAGTGACTAGTTGGTGGGCTTGGCACTGGCAGAGACAGGACAGGACAGGCAGCAACATCGTCTCTTCCTTGGCCCCGGTGAGCCACCAGGAAGATCTCTTGAGCAGACTGTATGGGAGGAGTGACACTACTGGATTACATGCAAACACACTTCTCTTAGAAAGATACGAGCGGTTCGGTAGACCTGTCCCTGGGTCTGGATGTGACTGCCTAGCCTACTTGACAATGCTCTCTACTGACCAGGTGGTGGCTGCCACAACACAAGAGGAAGAGGAATGGTGTCTGAATTGGTTTGAGAGTCTTCAGAGTCACACTGGGGAGACACAGCGTCTGCTTTAGTCCTCTTTGACCCAGTTTGGTGTGTCAAATGTGAAGTTATTGTGTCTGAAAAAACAACGCCCGGCAGGGCCGATGAGATTTTAGTTGCTTGGCATGAGTGGGGGTAAACCAGATTTGTGTGATCTGTCCAGAGAGTGAAGGGGATCTTCATCCCCCTCAAGCCAGTGTCTCTTCTCCTCCAATGCTGGCTTGATCACCAGGGGCTCTCTTGTCGCCTTTGTTCCAGTTGTGTTTGACTTGTGGCAGATATTGGTGGAAGAAAGCACAGGCATGTTACTGACTGTTGGAGGAAAAGTTTGAAAACAGGAACATCTGTCTCAATGAATAATTAGAGGCTGGGATGTGGATGTTGAAGGATGAGTGGTGAGATTAAATTAAATTGAACTCTGCGAAGGCCTGCTCAGCCTGACCTTAGAGGTTAGGTGACGATGACCCACCTCAGATTGTCTCTCGGGTTGGGACAAGCAGTGTTGAATAGGCTCATGGGTGTCGTAAACGTGGTATTGTGCATTGGACCCCCAACATCTTTCCAAGGGAAGATTTCCATCTCACTTTCCCACTTGTGAGTAATTTTTCTTGCTATAGAATGACTAATTCTTAATGTGTGTGGAGATGACCTTATAACCCATCTAAAATGAAAAGGGCAGAAACAATTTCTTCCTAAAGATCACTGCTGTTAAAGCCTCTACTTTTATAAAGGTGGCTGCTGATGATTAAATTAATCAAGTAAATCTGATTAGCACTACTTGGGTGCTGCTTGCCCTGTTTGTCCCTGCTGAACTATTAAGTAATCATTAACATACTGCTCCTGTGTTTGAACGTGTTTTCCAAACAAAACTACAGCACATGATTAGTCATGGGTTATCTTCATGTGCTATTGTGTTTCCTTAATTTTAAGACTAAGGCTCAGATGATTTTTATGTCATTTTTGTATCTAAAATGTTTTGTCTCTTACATGAATGTGGCTGATTTTGGATGCTTATATTGCTTTGGTGTCTTGGAGCGTTTGTTTGTGTTGTCATCCAAGGTGGGTTTCATAGCCTGAGTCTGCTGGGCCCATAAATGAATGAATGACAGCCGAACAGACTGAGATTGGCAGACAGGCTGAAAGGCAGGGTGTCTGGTGAGTTTATCAGGGCCTACTGGGGTGCTAGAAAATCTGAGGGTTCATAAACTGACTTTTCAGGAGAGAAAAAGAAGAAAAACCCAGAAACAACAAAGGTCCAGAAGCATAACAGTTTTTTTATTCTATGATTTTTTTTTTTGTTGTTGTTGTCAGATATGAGATCATACTTAATGGAGCTCAAAGCCTGCGGTGTTGTCTATTGGTTGAAATCTTAATTTGCAGCAAAGCCTGTCAATGAAATGTAATAGAACCGAAAGCAGAACTACGAGGACGAACAAGTTAACAAACTGTTAATTACTGAAGCAAAAAAAGTCACTAGCTGTATTTGAGTAAATGCACTTAGCTATTTTCCACCATTGATTAGGTGTTACTGCCCTAGAAATCACAGCACAGCCAGATAATTGCAATTTACATCACTCATGTTGTTTTTTTTTTTCACTTGCTCTGACAGGGTATATTACTATATCAAATGATGATGTATAAATTATAGTGCAGCGGAGATTTAAGCAAATACAACTGTATGTGTATCTTGGCTGTCTCTGACAGACAGAGAGTGGTTCATGCAAGGATTTTTGCATGCCAACAGAAATAAGCCCTTGCTATATAATTTTAAGTCTGTTTAATCTGATGAAAAAATATTTGGCATGGAGAACCTTGAGCTGCTCGATGACCAAGCCAGAGCTGCGTAGGCCATTATCTTGTGTGCCCTGAAGGAGCAGAAATGTGAGCTTGGCTGCACATGCCAGTTTCTAAAAGTCCCCGCTCCTTTGCACACTGCCTTTCCTGCTGTACAGTTTATAAATTACAGAAATACAGTTGTAACCATAGCTCACTGCTACACTTAGATGATTTTGCACTGATGGATTGCAGATTAATTACACAGATATCCGTGTAACATCATTCTGGATTTTTCATAGTAATATTTCAAACTAACACGTCTTTTCAGAGTTTAAAGCCAAGTAGGTACAGTGAGTAAGAAAAGCATGACCCGTTTTACTTGTGAAGGAGTAGAAGATGTTAACGTAAGAGGACCAGTTTGTGCTGATGTCCAGAGACACTGGGATTCTGGATAAGGAATGGCTGAGGTATCTGCAGTCCAACTTTACTCAGTATCATTTAAAAGTGCCAAAATTTGTCCTGTAGCTCAAAGCAGATATTAGAATTTGCTGAAACAAGGTGACCCCAGTGTTATTGTGCCTTCTGCTGGTCCTGAATCACCCCATTTACCCTGAAACACATTATTAATGGTTTCTGCAGCAGCATTGCATGAAAGACATCCACATCCCCGGGATTAAATGGACGCTGGATGAGCAGTTTAATAGCTTTCATAAATTGTTTGTTTTATAAGGTTTTCATTTTAAGCCAGGAACAAAAACAAAAAGGTTTTTTTATAATGATAATAAACATTTAAATTAGATTATAGAGCAAATACAGATTTTTTAAAAATAGTTTATATTTATATATTTTTTCTTTTTCTTTTTAGACCATAAAAGCATTATTAAACTCAATCAGTGACAAGGATTTTCATTTCTCAATATGTTTCATAATTGATGTTGGTTTCATAATGTGTACATACTTGTTATTAAACTAATTAATATTAATATTAATATAACTGCTGCAGGATCCAGTAATTGTAGTATCGGTCGGACTCCAGAGTGCAGCTTTCTGCTAAGCGTAATTGTTGGTTTGGTGTGACGTCCGTTGTGATATTTATGCCTCCGTTAATGTGTGCGGATTGCTCTCCCATCACCCACATCACCCCCATGTGACACTACAGTCACAGAGGTAACATATATATATATATATATATATATATATATATATATATATATATATATATTAGAGATTTTATTGAATGTGTGATCTATCAACTCAATTTCCTTTGTGTCTGTAAAATCTAGAGAATGTTGTAATGAAATCTGGAGATGTTGAAATATTTAAAAAACATATTTTGACCTGCAGAGACAACTGGATTCATTGTTTATACCGTAAACTGCAGCAGGCTGGTGGAAAGTTCTACCGTGGTTGTTTATCTGCCCTCATTGCGGGCAGACAGACAGAGCGGACAAGCCACAGAATTATTTGTGTTTCATTTTTCTGTTTTTCCTTTTCTGCAGGAGGATTTGCAGCAGTTGATACTGATGCCTATCCCAAATGTTGCCATACTCGGGCAGGACCCCCTAACAGGTACGAGACAATAACCTGATCCTATTTGTGCCATTTATCACAACCATGAGGAACTCGTATGCACGTGCGCATTTTTTCAGCAATCTGTAAAGCACATTAAGGTGATAATGATAAGGAGAGTGGCGATTGGGGGTGATGCTGATGATGCTGATAATGATGATGATGATGACAATTATTTCTGTCCTCAGAGGCAGCTGTGGAGGAGCTCAGACGGCTGCTGCTGCTCTTACTAGGATGTGCAGTGCAGGTGATCAGAGACACACACACACACACACACACACACACACACACACACACACACACACACACACACACACACACAAAGATCCTGAAGTTTTCAGCTACTTAAACATTTTCCAGGTTTCTCTACAATAATAAAGACAAAAGGCTGTTTTGTAAATTAACAAAAAATATAATACTGAAATATTATGTTAACATCATATAAAGATGCTTAATTAAGTTACTGTTCAGAGTATTTTTTGCCTCGAGTAATTTTGTGAATCCTTTTGTGAATTGTCTCAACAAACTCAGGTCTTTGCTGTACTAGGTTCAGGTCCAGGCTCTAACTGGTCTATCCAGAGTCCAGTGTCCTCCGCAAACACTGTTAGTATCTGTGCGCAGACCTTCTTATTTCAGGAGACCACAGGATTATACCTCTCATGGTCTGAGGGTCATTTGGAGCCATTTGTTAGATTCCCAGTGGATTGGTATGCATTATTTAGTGAAGAAAGGCTTTTTACTGTAAGCCTGATTAGTAGGCTGGTGTGCTGATGGTTGTCTTTCTGTAAGGGTCTCTCATCTTCACAAACAAACTCTGGTAATTCATTACAGAACAAAAATCGAAAAATAAATAATGAGATTCTCTAAAAGTCTGTTTTTGTTTGTCATCCCAGATAATTGTTACTTTCAGACAAAGAAGAATAATTCAATCCATTTTTAAGCTGAATTATAATCTTAAAACCCTCAAAACGCTCTTTGTATTTTATGGTTTCAACATGCATGGTAGAAGTGTGCTCACTCTGTTAAATAATTTACTAAGAATTACTCTGCTTAAAGGTAAAGGATTTGTCAGGAAGGTGTAATTTAGTCTCACAGGAATCCTTCTAACATATTTTTGTGCTGCCTGACTTTCTATATTAGCTCACAAAAGTGTTTTAACTTGTCTAACGTTTTAGTTGATGAAGTGGCATGACATTGGGTCAAAGATGGATAGATGTCATTGTATTTTGATTTTGCGCGCACACACACACATCTAACAGCTTTTCATCTTGGCATGTGCAGTGTGAGAAGAAGGAAGTGTTCATTCAGCAGATTCAGTCTCTGGACATTGAGACCCAGGCAGCCATCGCCAGCTGTATTCAGCAGGTAAGTGTAAAATTAATCAAACCCTTCCCTCCCTCCAGTAAATAACTAACTAAATAAATAAATAAATACATCTTTTACTGCAGATATATTCTTGTGAATATTTTCCCCTAAGATATGTTTTAGCCAAGAGTTTTCTTGATCTGCAGGCCCAGAATGAAACTATTGTTCCTTCCGCTAGTAAGTGTAAAAATGAGCTTCTTGTTATTCTGCTGGCGGCCTCATCAGGACCACCAGGTGCCCCCTCATCACTGTCTTCCAGTCATCTCTTTCTGTCGCTCTCCACTGTCCTCTTTGAGCCCTCAGTCGCAAAAAAGGAGTGCCAAGGTGCACTCTTTTGAAAACACCCCCCCCCCCCCCCCCCCCCCCCCACCCCCCACGAATAACTGCAAGCGTTACATAAACAGCATGTTGCCCACCAGCTGTTTTTATCCCAAGTTTCTCATGATAATAAATCACAGAGGTGCGAAGCGCTTCTCTTGTGTGGATGGATATACCCCCTGCTTCATGTTCATGTGACATCCATCTGTGGATATTTCAAACGTGTCAAACGTGATCATTAGTTTTGCATGCTTGAGTCAGGCAGACAGAATGTGAAATTTTTTTTTTTTTTTTTTCCATTTAGGACTGATTGACATTCATACGGCCTGGTTTCCTCATCCCACATCTCCCTCTTGTGACCGACCTGCGTTGATATTATTATAGAAACCTGAGAAACGCTTAAACTGTCCTTGCTGCAGGTAACTCAGGATCCTCGCATGGTTCTGCCGCTTCAGTGGGAGGAGCTGGTGGAGGATGAAGGTGCAGATCTACCGCTGGTGTTCAGCTCCATGGCCAAACAAATCCAAAGCCTTCTGGCACAAAGAGACACACACCTGGAGGTATGCAAGCGCACACCTTAGCGAGTAATTAGTTGCTTTCTGGCTCCGATCCAGAGGATAACCTTTAGGTTTGGCTACAATTATTTCATGTAACTGGGAATTCAAATGTATTATGAGATTAATCAGAAGTAACTGTATATGCAGAACACGATGATGTGTGGAGGTGACCCTGAAAGAGGGAAAGAAAGTACTTGTATTTATCACAGTGCAAAATAGTCAATCTGGGTTCTGCCCATCACACAACTCCATTACTATTGAGTTTGCAGAAATAATGCAACCTCAACATCAAGGACAGCTACAGTCTTTGCATACCAGATGATTAAAAGAAACGGTCTTAAAAAAGCATTTTAAGAAAACTGACCGTCAGCTTTGCAGACTGACATCTGTCCAAGGACAAACTAAAAGTTCAACTTACATTATGAGTTCACTTCCATGGCTTTCGTCGTTGCCAAGTTGTCTATTAAATCATTTAGTTTAAGCCACAATGACCTCACTTCGCCCTCCCGTATTGTCTCTTTTTATAGGCCTCTTCTGAAATCTGCTATTGTTTTTGTTGACCATTGTTTTGCAGTTTCTTCCTTGCTGTCTGCTGTGGAAATGTTGCAGGGCAATTTTAGACAAGTCAGTAATTACCATAATCCAGCGTCCCGCACTGTCTCATTGTTGAATTTCAAATTGGCCATTAATCCTCATAAAAATGTAATTCATTATGCAACAAATATACAAATCAATGAATTATCATGTGTTTGGAAAAGTGTGATATTACACAGTTGCAGTCAGACGTTTACATGCAGTTTAGAAAAAGATACACGAATAATTTTTTTTCCTCCAAGTCTGACAGTAAAGTTTAGGTACTCTTTTCTGTGTTGGAGAGGTTATAATTCCTATTATTTCCTTCAAAGTCTTAAGTTTACATACAGGAAGTTAACTGTGACTTTAAACAACTTGATGTTTGATGTTTTCACACTACAAACCTGTGATGGGTGCAAGACAACTTTTAAAAAATAATCAGAAACCTACCAAGACACCCGGAAAAGAACTGTGGACCTTCATAAGTTTGGTTTAATTATTTTAGTATCATTTCCAGAAGCCTGAAGATCCCACATTCATTTGTTTAAACAGTAACATACATAACATAACAAGTATAAACTCTATGGGACTGGTGCACTTCACTAAAATAGACAGTATGGTTGATCTTCCAAATGCGCAATGACCCCAAACATACCTACTGATCAGCTGCTTAAGGACAAGAGTGCCTGTCACAAAGTCCAAACCTCAGTTTGGAAAAAAGCAAAAAAGGAATGAGTTAGAATTCCTGCAAGATATTGTGAGAAGCTTGTGGAGGACCACCAACAACATTTGAGCCAAGTTTAAATAGTTTAAAGACAATTCTACCAAATACTTATCAAATGTATGCAAACTTTTTGGAGAAAGTAATAAAAACTTGTCTCTGTCATTATCTTCATATTTTACAAAAAAAAAAAAAAATTGGAGTTCAATTGACCTACAATTGACCCCTCCTAGGAAATGTTTTTTTCAATTTTACTGTCAAAAGATGCAGAAAGGCTCTCTAAGAGATGACATTGTTGTCTGGATTCTTTTCTACTACAGTAAATGTGAATGCACCAAAAGCAGTATCCTCATTTTTCATTGCTAATAAATGAGAGCTGCGATTATTGACAGTCTTTTTTTGCAGGCTGCTCACTTGCATCTTAATGAAGTTGCATGTGTTGCATATATGGGAGTTTTGCCTGTGGTGTAAACTATTTTAAGATGCCCACACAAAAGTACCAGCAGCAGCTTCTTACTTTGTAGTAGGAAGTTTGAGCGTCTACTCGTAGGAGTCATACAGGAATTAACACGTTCAGAATAAGTTGTGATTAAAAGCCGGTTTACACTTTTGCAACACGCATTTTTTCTTCCTCTGTGCCATTTGTCACATCCACCATTCATCAGTGTGACTCCTTCCCCAGAGGTTAGCGGAGCTGTGTCGGGAGCGGGAAGACCAGGGAGATTCAACCAACCTGCTGGGTCGTCACACCGAGGAGCCGCCCCAGGGTCTTGCGCTCCAGCTGGCAGATAGCAAAGCCAAACTCCGCCGCCTCAAACAACAACTGTGAGTTCCTGTGACTGAATATACACATTTTTGTTACCTCATTAGGACCTTTTTTTTTTTTTTTGCTATGATCACTGATCTCACAAGGGCCATTCGCTGGGAGAAGAATTGAAAATGCCGTAGTTGTTCTACTTCTTCAATCATTGGTTTAAAGATTTATAACTGTAGTAGTAGTAACACAAAAAATATAGAAATAAAAGAAAAAAAGTGAAGAAAATGAGAACCGAGCGAAAGGAGCGTCTCCATTCTCTAAATATCAGAATAATTAACCTTGCACACAGAGAGCCTGTAGCGATGAACCAAAGGGTTATTGTGTTCACTGAACCCGTGATATAAATGTGCTCAAACTGTACAAAGTCTCCAGATTTTTAGATTTCCTCAAATGTTTTCTCTTCCAGTGTGGATGAAAAGGTTTTTATATCTGTCATGATATATGTTTGCCTTGCGTCATACTGGCCTTTCTAACAAAAACAAGCTGCTTATTTCTATTCTCTTTAAGTTATAACAACTATGACCCACACACAATTAGAAAAAAAGTTGTATGTTTTTCTAGGGACGATAAAGGTGACCAGATATTGGATTACACACAGGAGATTCAGACTATGGAGGATCAGCTCAAGAGGCTTCAAAAAGAGGTTGGGATTTTTAGTTTTGCTTTCTATTCATTTTATTGTATTTTATTTGTTTCTATGGCATATTTTGCATTTTCATGCTTGAATACCACGGAGGAGGACCATTTACACAAAACATCTTTCGGATGTGTGCGGATTTGTCTTATGAATGCTGAAGCCAAATGAGGACCAATGCTGTTGAACATTTTTCCCACCGAAACGGTGGAGAGGTAAAGCGTTACCTCAGGGTAATCATGCAGAACCAACTGGAGGCTGGGTCACAGCCTTGGGCTGTTGATCAGAGTAAGCGCTCAATGCTGCTGCGCCAAAATTGTTATTTACTTCTATTTTTCATTGTAGTGTTGCTAAACCTTCTTCATATAAAGTATTTTTGGGGAGCACATGAAAATCAGAAACAGTGGTGTTTTGGGGAAAATATTGACTCTATTAAGTCAATTAAATACATATATATATTTCTAACTTCAAGTTAGTAGTCCTTAAACTAAAGATTGTTACCATGAAAGTCCATGAAAGTCATCACCTTTCCAAGCGCAAGTGTGTGATTCATCTCTGAATGTCGCTGTCTTCCTTGGTCCGCCTGTAAACTGCAGCTGTGGCTCATGAAGGCCAAAGCACTGTGTAGGGTTAACAAATAACAAATAAATAACAACTGTACAGACTAAGTAGTGCTGTATGTCGCTTGTAGCACTTTGATTGGTCAGGGAGTCTTAAAAAAAGCCAACATGAATTATGTCCATTTATTATTTATTTTGTATAGCCTTTTAATTTTTTTGAAATAGCTGTCTTGGAACAACCAACAGGTTTGTCACACTTTGTGTCGAATTACCTTCTTGAAAGAGTCTTATAATGTTCTTCATTGTTTCAACTGATGCCTTTCTTGTTGAGGCCATGTTTCCTGTCAGGCAGCCAGGTGCGACAGCTTGTTAAGGTTTGCCAGCTCTCGCTTTTAACTGCAGACTAATTTGCATATTTACACCTGAAATGCAAATTGCAAGGCAATTTAATATTTTTTTCCACATGACTTCACATGACTCCATCACTTTTTTTTAAGTAGATCTAAAAAATTTGCATTAATTACAGTAATTTTATTTTATTTTTTTTTTAAGGTGCACTTTACAAAATCAGAATGTTCACCTGTTACAAAAAGTAGAATAATCATTCTGTTTTTTTTTTTTTTTTTTTTTAACAGAATAAAGTGGGTAAATGAGCATCTTTCAAGATTGGTGATTCCATATGATTCCATATTTGCTGTATATAAGTAAATAAATAAAAAGACTGCAAGATATTATATTCATGTTGCGTCCTGGCCAAGACATTTTAGAACTTTATTTACACAAACACATTTCTTTCTTTTGTATCAGTCAACATTTCCTCTCCTGCCCTTCCCAGATGGGTTCACAACCTTCTTTTACCTCATCCCCTCTTGTGTACAAACGTGTTATTGTGTGTGTGCCGGCAGAACCGCTCTCTGCAGGGTGAGGTAAGAGGCATGCGTGCCCTGCGGGATGAGCTGGACTGCGCCCGGGAGCGAGCTGCACGGACCGAGCAGCTCCAGACCGAGCTTCAGAGCTGTAAAAACAGACTGCGCAGCCTGGAGCTCACTCGCACCCAGCTTAAGGTACACGCACGCACGCACGCACGCACGCACGCACGCACGCACGCACGCACGCACGCACGCACGCACGCACGCACGCACACACACACACACACACACACACACACAGAAAGTGAATAATCATTTATACTGGTGAGAAACCAGCATGCATGGCTGCATCCACATCACCAAATTGAGATAGTTTTTTTTTTTGTTCTTTATGTATGAAAAGATCCCATACTGTACAAATTCACACATACCCACACATTCTCAAAGTGTGTTTATACTTTTTATACTTTTCCTATTTATATGAGAGCATAAACTTTGTTAAAAAAACCCTGATAGGAATATTAACCAGTGAAGGTCACATCACGAAGATCTCTTTTAAAAGCTCTGTATCACTGTATAGCTATTCATTTTACTTTTTAAAAAGAAATACTGTTTAATCCCAAGAGCCTTATTATTTTTACTCTTACTCCCTGAGAGTTTCAATCAATGGGTGTATGAACAGGGATGAAGTTTAAAGACGTAGAACAAGAATATATTGTATGACATCATCTGGATTTACAGCTCAGAGCTGCTTCGACTGATGACGAGCAGGACTGACGCTTCAATTATAGAACATTTGCACCCAAATGAGATTCATTTTGAAGCTGTTTAACTGTTCTGAGACAGAAAATATACACATGTTCTTGTAAAACATCCCACTGTGTCCTCACTGTCTCCTTCTCAGACTCATTTCCTTTAATGCTACATCCCCCGTTGACACTACAGCGTAGCAATCAATTAATGAATTTTCCTCCTGTTTGTACTTGAATGTTTTTCTCCTAGAAATTCCCAGTGTACTCTTGTGTGGTCATTTAAATAGCTCCACATGTAAAAATCAATCACATGAAAATCAAAGATCCTTTGTAATGGTAATCAGTTTGAATCTGTCATGGGTAATCCTTTTGAAGCTTATTTCTCTCAGATGTAACAACTTTCTCACCACCAAGTTATTTGCAAAGTGCTGCTCTCACCGATCACACAGTTAAGTGGCTAAAATACAAACACAGAGACAAAGACATTATAGATGTCGGTTTGGGTTTTCTGATCCCTTGTTTGTTTTCTTCTTCTTTATTATAGAACTCATAACAACACATTGTGCTTTAAAATGCTGTCATAACTGCTAAATGTTGTGATAGAACATAACAGTGAGATGCAAGTTATGCAATCCGATATTGTGTTAATTTCTTTGAATAATGAAGCAAAGACATCTTTCTGCAAAAGAAACGAGAAAGTTGCCTCAAAAGTGCAAATCCTGCAAACCCTGTTGGATCTCTGTTTTGCAGAGTAAAACCAGGGACAATACTGTATTGTTCACAGCTCTGCAAAAAAAAAAAAAAAAAATCAAGGACCAAAAGTCATCCTCCTGGTACCCTAGGTAGTTCACCATGATGCATTACTGTGTTTCGAGTAATTGGCAAGAACAGACATCGCTATTATTTCCCATTGAGAGGGCCCTTCACATCACTAAATCCTACAAACCTGAGATTTAATTATGACTCAATACTAACACAAACAGTTGGTTACGACATAAAAGATACAATAACATATAGTTAAGTTATAGGCTGAAAAAGGAACAATCTAAAAGGCTAATAGGACTAAAGAAGAATAAAATGCTTTTAGAGCATCAGTGAATAAAGATTTTAAGATTAAGAGCTGACCTTTCTTATCTTGGACTCAATACATGACTTACCCACCTTATCTGGGATCAGAAGACTAAAGACAGAGGTGGTGATGGATTCAAAATATACAGTTATGGATCACATAATATCCATCCATGCATTAGCTATACTCGCTTCTTCCTATTCAGGGTCACGGGGGTCTGCTGGAGCCTACCCTAGTTATCTTCTGGCCACCCTGGAGAGGTCGCCAGTCTATCACAGGGTCACATTTAGACAAACAACCACACATGTTCACATTCATTCCCAAGTGTAATTTAGAATCACCAGTAAACCTAACATGCAGGTGTGTGGTCTACAAGGTGCAGGCCCACGCAAGCACAGGGATAACATGCAAACTCCACACGGAAAAGCCCCCAGCTGGGATTCGAAGCAGGAACATACCCCCCAACATCAGAATGAATAGAAAATTGTCTCAGATGTATATCCTGCCTCGCAGCCACATGCAGCTGGGATTAGATGTAGCATGGAAAAGAAAAAAATATTACCATTGTGCAGTAGTCTTAGGGGTCTTAAAAAGTAATAATGGACTACAGAGGATGTGGACGACATGGCACACAGGGATCCACCCGCATCACTGTCTTAGAACAAACTGCAGGGACGCACAGCTTCTGTCATTTTCAGTAGCAGAGAAACTTTTTGTTGTGATAATTGTGGCAGGTTACAGTCAAGCTGCAGAGTGAAGTTGATCTTGTTTCTCAAACAACACATTAATGACAGAAATTCAGACTGTGTCAGTCGACGTTAGCGTTCCCTCATGTACAATCTTTGCTCCAAATTTCCACCTTCTTAAATTCAGGATGATTTCTCCACGCTGCATTGTCATATAACTTCATAAACCTTAATTTTTTTTCTTTGTTTGGCACCTCCTGCAGGAGCAGCAGCAGCTTTGTGCAGCACTGCAGGAGACTAAAACTCTTCTTGAGCAACAGCTGGCAGACGCTCGGGCACGCTGCTCCTCTCTGCGGGAGCTGGAGAGGGACAATCTTCTGCTGCATCAGAGAATCATAGATGTGGAAGCGGTGAGTGGAGCTGTGAGGCAGATTTTTCTATTTGTATTCATATTTGTGTTTCTCTAACAGATGCATTTGTATTTGTCTTGTATGCGTGTTATTTTCTGACATGCTTTGTTTTGTGTGCATGCAGTTTGTTGTTTAAGCATTGTCTGAGGACAACATTTAATGCAAAGTATCTGCGGGAAATATGTTTCTCATCTTTTTGCAGTGACAAAAGTAGTACAGCTTGTGTATGTTTGAGTTTGTAGGAGCGGGACACTGAGAGGCAGCAGGTTGATCAGCTGCTGGAGTTGAACATGAGCCTTGAGGCGGACCTGAGGCACACCAGCACCAGCAGGGGAAGTGCTCCCGCTTCAGTTGTGGAGATTCACCAGCATTTCTTCCAATCACATCTGGACTCTGACGAGGAGCTGAGCGATCTGCTCGGTCAGAGCACCCCCGTTTCTGCACCCTGTCATTTGAGACATTTTAATTAACTGATAAGAGAAAACATGTTGAGGTAAAAGTGGCCCATGGGGTATCAATCAGCCTTAATCGAGGGAATCTTTGTCACACATGACGCTGGATGTGGACCCAAATGCAGAGCACAAGGTCAGGAGGCAGTCAGGTGTAGAAAACAATAGGATTTAATAAACAACCAAAAGTGCTGAAGGGCAGGAGTGCAAACATAAATCCAAAAAGCAAGCGTGGGGAACCAGGAGAAACGCAGGAATGGCATTAAAGCTGTGGCAGAGAAAAAAGAAAATAAAGAAAAGGAATTTATATACCGAGGAGAGTAATGACTAATGTGGCGCAGATGTGGCAATCAGTGTGAGAACTCTAGTGTGAAACAGGAAGAAAACTAAAAAGAATTAAAAAAATAAGAAACTGTTTCACATTAAAAGAAAATAAAGCTAAGATATAAAATATGGAGAACCCAAAAGGACTGAAACTAGTGCAAAGTAACAAAAAACATGTAAATACATGTATAAAATCAAAAGATAAGCTCCACATTAAGACGATGTCTAACAGTACATGACAAAATCCATAAATAGGGAAATTTGTTTTCATAAATCAAATTTTTTTATTTCTTCTTTATCTACTTCTACTATCTACTACTACATTTTTTTCATCCCTTATTCTTTATTCCTTCTTTCTGTCTCAGATCAGAAGCCGCTGAGCGTGGAAGTGGGCGAGGCTTCGACGCTGAGGCTGCTGGGAGCAGAGCAGGAGAACGCAGAGCTGAGGAGACGACTGGAGGAGCTGCAGGCCCAGCAGGAGGTCAGGGTTCAGAGTCCAAAGGTTGCTATTCATAAGAAAAGTCTAAAATAGTTCATCCCTCTCCCTGTTGAAGGTTCAGATGGACCAACAGTTCTGGTATATAAGAAATACCACTGTGAATGTCAAGCATGATGGTGGTGTAAATGCTTTTTTTATTTTATTTTTAAACTTATCTGAGCTGTGATAGACATGCATAAAACAGAAAAAGTTAGATGCAGCAAACGGAAGCGTTGCTTATGCATCTCCCCTCACTGCAGGCTGAATGTCCAGATACAAAGGATGAGCTGGCATGCCTGGAGATGGAGCATCAGAACACACTCAGGGAGGTGAGCAAACTGGAAAATGAAGGTTAACGGTTACTGCACATCTAAAGTGATCAGATGTCACTGTGACAGATTTCAGCGATAGAAAGATATTGTGAAGAGCAAAGCGTACAAAAGTTGCTGTGTCAGTTTGCAAAATGTAACGCGAGTATTTAAGGAACATTTTCAGGAACTACAACAGGGTGATATTTGCATGAAGTGATTAAAAATGTCAGTGGTGCATTTGTTTTATAACCAGTTCATGTTGTGTGGAGTGCTATCAATAACAGAAAATCAGAGACAAAGAGAAATAAAAAGATTGTTGCTTAAATATCAGAAAATATATAACAATAAACTAAAATACACTTACGTTCATGTTCTTCATACGTGTAGCTTTTCCTGGAATATACATAAGTGCTGTTTGAAAATCTTTAAGATCTTGTTGATAAAATGTGTGGAAAGAGGCATCGTATGTACTAACGGTCGTATCCACAAGTGTTTGGACCTAAATTTCTTATTTTTTTCCCCCCTGTGCTCCACCACAATAGATTTAAATCAAAACAATCAAGATGTGATTGAAGTGTATACTTTCAGCTTGATTCAAGTGGCTTTACCAAATGAAAAGCTGACGAAATATAAATAATGATACGTATATAAGGAATGAACACAACTTTAAACTTTAGGTGTAGACTTAAATCACAACTTGCAACTTGATTGCTTCATTTAACCCCCCCAGTGTTGTTTCACAAAGGTGACATAATGAATATTGTGTCACTGTCCAAGTGTACATTTTAGTAATAAGTGTACAATTCAAACAGAATGATATCAAAATAACACACAAGACTGAGTTATTTGTTTGAAATACTAATAAATAACTTTTATATTAGTATTATAATAAGATGGTGTTATGGCATATTTGTAGCAATATCACAGCTGTTCAGATCTTTCAGATTTTTATATTTTTGTGTGTTTTCATGTATTCTCTGCATTATACTGTAATTTATCATAGTCATGGGTCAGTGTATTATTCTTCAAGCATTTTTTTAAATGATTCTTTCAAGCGGCGCTGTTGCAAATACAAGTCAGACATCGAGCCCTTCCCCCAGTCTGGTTTTCAGTTAAAGCCCGGTGTAACGTGCAAGGACGCCAAAGCCTACAGGAACCAGCAGAGACCACAGGGGAAACAACTGGTGGTGAAATCCCAGTTTGCTGTAATGTAGCCATGCAGCGTACCTCCACAAATACACAAGGACTGCACACAATTCATGTTAGTGTTCTTAAAAAACCCCCAAAAAACTGAATAAAAACAAGCAAAAACCTGGCTAACAAGGATGGTTTTAACTTCACAAAACTTTGAATCACCACCAATACAAAGTGAAAGCTGTTTTGCACAGCGTAGCATATACAACAGGACGGAGCACATTGCACTGAGATATTAGTTAGGACATTAGTCTGAGGGTAGCACATTTTTGAGACGTCTAGTGATAAACAAAACTGGCAAAATTACAGCCACCTCATTTCTTCTCATAGCTCTTGCTAATGATTAAAAGTTAGACTGATATTTACTCGTTTCTGGTCCCTTCCTGAGCCAATATGAATCCTTTTCTTTCTCAACAAAGAGTAAAAATCAATCCAAGATTTTCTTTTCCTCGTTCCTCTGATCTGGGCTTCTTTGGTTATTGTAGCACGTCTGACTCGTTGAACATATCAGGTAAATATCGAAGCTGCTGCTCTAGCAGAGGTGTTGATGCCGGCATGTGACGCGTTGCTGTAACGCGGTACATCCTCAATACTCTCAGATCCCGAGACCCTAATCCTTGGCAGCACTGACCAGTATTTCCGATGCTGGTATTGAAACTTCAACAATTTTAGTCATAGCCAACCAGGTCTTTAAAACATCAAAGCCATTTTGAAACTTTACTTTTATGGTTGAATAGAACAGAATAGAATAGAACAGAAAGCTTTATTGTAATTGCACAGAAGTGTAACAAAATTGAGGTGCATCTCCAGAATGTGCTGATCTAAATACATTTAACAATATTCAAAAAATATGTTGATAATAAAATAACAAAATAGGCAGTGTAAAAAGAAAACTATTTAAAGGCCTCAGTGGCGTACAATTTTGCATTATTTATATTATATATATATATATATATATATATATATATACACATACACAGTTTAAACAGTTTAAACAGAATATTGCATTTGGTATATTTGCGCTTGTATGTTCAATATTGCACATTATTGTGAAATTTGGAGAAGAATAACAGTCCTAATTGCAGATTGTGATTGTTTGTGGTTCTGATGGCCCAAGGGAAGAAGCTGTTTGCCATCCTGGCTGTGCAGGCTTTGATTGACCTGCATCTCCTGCCAGAGGGAAGCAGGTCAAACAGGTGGAGGCCTGTGTGTAATATTAACTAAGCAGTCAGTCAAAGATACTTTAGATCAAACTCTAATACCAGTCCCAGCATTTGTTTTATTTATTGTTTTTAGTTAGCTCCTTTAAATAATATTTTAATGCATTTAGGGGATTGCTTAACACACATTAATCTCAATTTCCATACATGTAAGAAGAAAGGTAAGAACAGTGCAAGATTCAGTGTTTTAATTGGTTTAAAATTTCTCTTTTATTACATTTTTTCAGTTTCAAAACTTGAAGAATGAAAATGGCACTTTAAAGCAGCGATTGGAAGAGCTGGTATCTAAACTTCAACACCTAAATGACAAGACGAATGAAGAAGCTGTCAAGAAAGAAGGCTCAGAGGGTGAGGAGAAGATGATGAGAGGAGTCCAGGGCTCTGAATCCTGCAGGGCAAATGGGGAGGAAGTGGTCAACCTTATGGAGAAGAGTCAGAAAAGAGGAAAAATCATTGGGACACAGCGGGAAGCAGGAGTGGGTGAGGAGTATCTCCAAGGTGGAAAAGATGAGCCATGTGAGACAAGGATCCATACCAAACGGAGAGGAGAGGCAGAGGGAGGGCAAAAAGAAGGGGCGATACAGGGCAAAGATACTGAACGAAAGCAGGAACAGACTGCGGTGACCACTAGTTCAGACATCCCAGAGCACTGCACAGACAGCAACAAAGACATTGTAACTATACACCAGGCTCTGTGTTCTCTGTCTGGTCCTGACATGGAGCTTCTGACAAACCGGCTCCAGGAGGCCCAGGAGGAGGCTGACCACCAGGCAAAGCTGGCTCAGGACATGCGTTCAAAGCTGGGGGAGCAGAGCAGGAAAACATGGGAGACTGAGCAGAAACTGGTCCTTCTGGAGGCTGAGCTGCAACGTCTGAAGAAAGCAGCAGAGAGTCTGGTGGAGGCTCGCAGACAGATAGAGGTATGGATGGTTGACAGATGGACAATTGGAAAAGTGATAAAATGCCACTAAATACTTAAGGTCATGGGTGCTGGGCAGGACAGTTGATCTCATGATAAATGAATAAGCTAATAAAACGCCATTAGGTGTGATTATGCCATCTGATTATGCCAGCCAAAGAAATGACAGTAGCAATGACATGTCAAAGGTTGATATGACAGCATTTTTTCAATATAAAGGTATAAGGCATAAACATGTATCCTCCTCCAAGACACCACGAGATTAATTTATGGCAAGCGATTGATGAGTGGAGGACTGAGAAGCAGGGTGAGTGAGCTCTTCAGATTCAGACTGCAGTGATGAAAATTAGGAAATCAATATCAGGCCGCATGGAGTATCTCTCCATGCTGAGTCAAAGAGTGAGGTCAAAGAGGAGGAGGTGCAAGAGAACAGGGATCAAAAGTGGTTGAGTAGGCTTATATTTTGATCAAGATGATTAAATGAACTTGAAACTAGTATGTCTGAGATATATTACAAGAGAAAGCAAGGATGTTTCACTTCTCACCAAATAAAATAGGAAAACGCCTTACCATTTGGACTATTTAATTACACTTTAATACGGTTGTATTTTCTCTAAGATACATCTTATACAGCAGATAAAATGTCTGAATAGCAAATGAGATTAATATTAACATCAAACTATCTCTTAAATCAACTCATTTTATTATCCAGGCTTTTTAAGAGATAGAAAAAAAAGAAGCTTTTAGGGGGTTATTCTGTTGAAAGACCCACATTCAGCCAAGCAACCCTCATGACTGCAGGGGTGTCAGTCTGCAGACTGTCTATCATCAGCCATGAATAGTTTACATGCCACAGTAACAAAACCTGAGATTATCATAAGATATTTGCACAGACATTTTAAAGATTGTCATCAGCTTGGTTGGTCCCTGGCCTTCATCTGAATATTAACACAGAAATAGTCTCAGCATGAAGAATATTTAGATCCTTTCAAAGAAATAACCTATTTCTTTCTAGCTTTAGTTGTACCATGTGTCTCCACATTAAACCTGAAAAACATATGAGTGCTGTCATTGTAGGAATATTAGCACGGTGCTACAATATTTTCAAAGCAAAGACTGCTAAAAGAAAGTCTTGCACGGATGCAAACCATTCATGTTTCTAATCCACCATGCTTTAAAAAAAAAAAAAAAGAAGCTATTTTTATATACTCTGTGGTAATTAACTGGAATTAAATGGATGTACAGCAGCTTACCATGGTACTTAATACGAGTCAGAGAGTTATACACTAGAGACAGATGTAATGCTACAGATGAATTTTCCAAGAACATATCATTTCCTGGAAAAGCATTTGAAATTGTGATGACTTGGCCTGCCCTTCAGGGTGTTTACTAACTTCACGCCAAGGCAGTGGTTTCTTGAATTTCTTCTGAGCTGATGTGGAAAGGTTGGAAGTTTATGATCAGACTACTGAAGCAAATCAATCAGAGAAAAGTGGGCTTTAAGGGGGCATTTTTACAGGAAACACATGAAGGAGAAAATAACAATCCACAGTATGTTTATGAGGACTAAACGGAGCTAAACAAGGAAAAAGGCATTCAGCAACTGAGTAGTCAGTACAGACAGGGGAGCAAAAAGGAGAAAAAGCATGCTTATTTGGATTTTAATCCAGGAAATGTATGTACTCAGGTGGGAGATTATTAATTAATCAGAGGTTGTGAGGAATTCTTGCAAAAAAATTAAACAAATCTAGGAAAAAAAAGAAGAGATGCTCACAAAGCAAGAATAGCAGGATTATTGAAACTAAATCCAAACCATAAAAGCATGCACCTTTATTGTTCTTTTCTTAAGGAAAATATTTTTAGTCATACAAAACTTAATTTACAAAAATAAACAAATAAAAATGGGATGATATAGAAACAGTTAGTCACTTTTGGAAAACCCATAGGGAAAGAGACCTGCAAATTATGATATTAGTAGATTTAGTGTCAGCATTTTTGCTGGCTCAGTGGAGGCATTACAGCTCCGTGAACTTTCCGTTTTTCACCTCAGGCTCTTCAGTCTGAGGGTCTGGCCATGGAGGAGGAGCTGTGCCGCCTGCGCAGCCAAGCGGAGCTTCATAGGATGCAAACCACGGTCATCGCCACCCTGGAGGGGGAGCGAGCTACACTAGAGAGAGACAGAGACGTGCTACGCAGCACGGTGGACACCCTGCGAGCTGCCCAGCGCAAGGTCGGAGAGTGCACATGCACAAATGCGCGCATACGCAGACACATTTCTATGGATGTGGCAGATGTCATTTCTTCAGGGAAATAGAACAGGAGTAGATATTAAATAGTCAGTTTGATTATTGTTAAATCTTTCCAAACGTTATACTATAATATCTCTTGCCTGATTGAATTCCTCTCCACATGTCTGGAAACTTATTACATTATCCTGAGAACAAATTGTTCAACCGGAAGTGGACTTGGCATATAAGTGAATAAGTGAAATGGATTTTAAAAAAAATGTAAACTTCATTAAAAACCCTGTACAGCAACCTGGATTAAGGTAAACAGCAATAACCACAAAAGAAACTCATCCACAGTCAGAGCAGAGATCCGGGCCAGTGCTTTGGTGGACCTTATTTAGAGTTTTCCCTGAGATATAGTTTATGGACAAACCAAAGAAAAAAAACACCTTTTTTCAGGCATTTAACTTCAGGGGGTTAAAGTCACAGTGAATGCTATGTTTAATGTGCTATTTGCAGTAAAATTTCAAGACATAAGAAAAATCGCAAGCTAAGGAAAAAGAGCAGCACTTAGTCAGCATTTTAGAAAAGCATATAAGGAGTTTGAGGATATCTCCTCTTCAGGAAGAACTGTTAAAAAAAAGAAAAGCTTCTTCTGACCCTGCAGTGTTCCTTTGTGTCACCCATCTCTTTTTCAGAAACAGAAAATCTAATCTTCATTATAGTTCTTGTGCCTAAAGGTTCAATAACGCAAATGCAATTGTACATATGCAGTATACTTTGAATGCACCCCAGATTAGCTATTGAAATACAGTTTTTTCACTTCTTTCAGGCAAGTTCAGACACGTTTGAAGTGTTTTCAACCTACAATGACCACACTCTTCTCTCTGATGCAACTTAACTGCAGTATCAGGGTCTCAGAAACCCAGATCTGTACATTTTAGACACTTTGTTTGTCCTAGAAGTGCTGCAGAAGCCTGAGATTCTTTTAATGTGCGTAGGTCTGAGCAAGCAAGTAAATGTCTTTAATTATGACAGCACGCCAAAAACAGTGTTTCTTCCTTTAATTTCTGACACACTAAACTCAGCAGTGCAGTCTGTAAATATCAGAGCAGACGCTGCTCTGCTGTCACTTTGCTTTATGAATGAAATTACTCCAGCTGTACATCAGCACAGTCAGCACCAAATAAAAAATGTGTCTATTTTAATATTTGATGATTCTCTTCATAAAACAGAAAAAATTCAAGTTATTCTTGAGTCAGACTTCACATCCTGACCACCAGACGGAGAAGCAAAGAATCAGAACACATAGGAATTGATTTGGTGAATGCTGAATGAAGCATGAGCGCACTCTACTCATTTAAGCTTTGGGGATGAATAAAACCCTACTAAAAGACTGCACCTCTTCCCTTTTCTCCTTCATTGGTACATGGGGGTTTCTAAAGCACTCTGTGATGAAACATAACCACAGGAGATGAGTTGGTCTTAGAGGTCACACAGAAAATTTGAATTAGTGTTTTTTTTTTTTTTTTATGAGATCTTGCTCTAAATCTAGATGAAGCTTTGGTTGTAAGCAAACCTAAAGTCATGTTGGCGTTCAGTGTTTAGTCTGTACATAGACTGAAGTAGCTTTCAAATACTTGCTGAGTTACAAAACTATGCCTATCTGAAGGGCGATTCTACTCCTAAGATGCCAAAACCCTTTACACGGTTGTATTTTTGGCTTTTTTGTTGTTGTTCACCATCTCAAACACCATCAAAGACTTTTTGAGAAAATGTCTGCCTGGTGAACTGTTTGCCAAGCCGCAAACAAAAACAATGAACAGCTCCTCACTTGTCACCGTTTTGGCTCGACAGTCTGAGCAGACAGAGCTGAGAGGTGTTCTGGGAGGTAGGCGTCTTTAAAGGTACGGTAAGCGATTCCACGGGATTTCTAACCCAGAGCATTTTTAGTCACGTTGAGTGAGGATCTCATCACCATGTGTTAGCTGCTTGATGCCCATATCGTGCTACAACGTAAAAGAAAAGAGAAAAGAAAAGAAAAGAAAAAGAAGAGAAAGATTTCTTTAAATAATAATATAAAATGGGACCTGCCTTAAGTGGCTAGAAAAAAAAGGCAGACAGTCAGACTGCATTTTGTGTTTATGTTTATCCATTTAGTAAACTGTTATGTGAACAGGTTTGCAACAGTTTTTTTTTTTTTTTTATTTGCCACTGTTAAAAAACAAAACTTCATGTAATGTTCATCCTTCGTCGTTTGCAGAGCGACCAGTTTGAGCTTACTGTTCAGACTCTGAGAGCGGATCTGGAACGCCAGGTGCGCGGTCTGGAAACGTCCCGTCGTCGGGAAGAGCAGTTGGAGGCAGAGCTCCGTGAGGCAAACCTAGAGGGTGAATCTCTGGCCAGGGCAAGAGACCAGGCGCTGCTGGAGGCTTCACGGTTGGAGCAGGAGAAAGAGGTGTGCCAGTCTGAGCTGCATGACCAACGGAAAGAGGGGCGCCAGAGAGAGAGGGAGGTAGCGAGACTCAGGCAGCAGCTGGAGAGCACGACCTTGGCCCTAGAGCACAGCAACCAGAGAGCTTGCACTCTGGATGCTGAACACAGGTACACGTACCACTTCACACGCTTTTAACCTCAATCACTCAATTAACTTTAGGCATCAGAGAGGTCCTTTTAGTTGTGCCTTGCATTTATGTTAATGGCAACTCTATCTTTAAACAACCTTTGCCTGATCTGTGTTTCTGTTCCTGCTGGTGTCTCTGTGTGTTCGTCTGTAGACGCGTGTGTCAGCAGCTGTCTGAGTCCAAGGAGCTCTGCACTTGTCTGCAGGACCTGGAGAAAGAGCTCAGCACTCGATTAAGCAGCATGGAGGAAGGTAAACAGCAGCTGCAGGAGCAGCATGCAGAAACTCAGGCCAAGATCAGCTCACTTTCTCAGGTGTGTACAGGCATGTGTGTGTTTGTGCGGGTGTGTACGCACCACTGCAGGGATGTAGTGGAGGTTAAATTCACCCAGATGAAGATCTTTAACCTACTAAGGCCAAAGAAATTAAAGTTTAAAGTTAGATTTGCTAATATTATGCACATTTATAAGACTTTTTTTCCACTGTGTTTACACTGAAAAAACGTTTAACACAGATTAAGCGGGGTTATTTGATATGTTGCTCACGGTCTTACAAATGTAACCCCCACTGGAGATTACACATATTTGGTTTTATCATATTTCTGCTAAAATAAATTGTTCCGGCGTGGTTCAAATCTCCTATGATAAAAGGAAAACCAATTAATGCCCAATTAATGTAAGGCTTCTTCCTGTATCAAATGTATATTTTACTGATGGATAAAATCAGGATTTACACACCAACCCATGTTCAGTCCCAACTCGTCCCATACTGAGGCTTGGTCAGGAGCCCTTTGTGTATTTGCCAGCAGGTGCCCTGCTGGCTAATGCCCTCATTCATGCCAACACAAACGGGGATCTCGTTCCAAACATTTGATTTTGTTCTCTTATCTTGTTGGATGATGAATCAATAAAGCTCAGAAATTCGTAATATTAACAAAAATGGAGAATTATTGAACATCGGATAGGCTTGGATGATTTAGCGGAGTGTAATACTTCCAGGAGGAGAGGATTAGGAGACAGAAAATGCTGTGAATAATCAGCGTGTGCTGTTGAACACAGCCACTACTCAACTGAACAAGAGCAAACACACCAACATCAGCTGGGGGAGTTATATGCTTTTTTCTTATTAAAATCATGCCCTGTTCAGTATTGTTTTTCACAGATTTAATCTATGAATACCCTCCCCACTCATTGCTTTCTGTCGTGGCAGGATCTATCCAACGAACAAGCCCTCTCTCAGAAACTGGCCGCTGAAGTGGAGCATCTGAGCCAGAAGCTACAAAGATCTGAAGCTGAACTCAAGGCAGCGACGGATTCTCTCAACCAGTCACAGGAGAGAGTGGAGTCCCTCTCACAGTGCCTTAAGAAAAACGAATCTCTTCTCCTTTTAGAAAAGAGACAAGGAAGCACAGAGGTGAAAGCTCTGTCTAATTCAAATTCAGATTCGTCACACACACAGGAGACACCACCTCTGGATCAAAGCCCTGAAACTGGCAGAGGCCGTGCCCTTTCTGTGACCTACCGTCATACCCCAGGAGAGGCGGAGAGAGAGCTGAGCGAGAGGGTGATGGAGCTGGAGAAGGAGGTGTGTATCTGTGTCTGACTGTATTTCTGTGAATGATGTGTGTGTGAGGTTGATCTATATTACGCTGAAATTGTTGCTGTAGGGATGGTTGACGGCTATCAGCTCACACAAGGCCACTTCCCCAAGTGCGGTGCTTTATTTCCAGAACTCCTGTTTTATCTCTGCTCATCAGTTTTAAAATGTCACCTCAGCTGCCGTTAATCTTCCTTATCGCCTCTGCTGCTGTCCTGCTGCAGCTGATACTGTTTCTCTCAGCCTCAAAAACACACATTAATGGCAACATCAAGCTGTAAGGGGAAGCTGCATCATCACCAAGGTCAGGAGTTTCCCTTGGTGAATTTCTAAGTCTGTTTGGTTTTGTGTTAACTCTATTAAATTTTGGGATTAGGAGACTTTCCTCTCCTACCTGACAAGCAGTTATGACTTCTGATATAAAAGTACTCAGATCTACTGTAAAATAACTTGAAAATACACTATATTGCCAAAAGTATTCACTCACGCATCCAAATAATCGGAATCAGGTGTTCCAATCACTTCCATGGCCACAGGTGTATAAAATCAAGCACCTCGGCAACTATTTGTGAAAGAATGTTTCGCTCTCAAGAGCTCAGTGGATTCCAGCGTGGAACTGTGATAGGATGTCACCTGTACAACAAATCCAGTCGTGAAATTTCCTCACTCCTAAATATTCCACAGTCAACTGTCAGTTGTATTATAAGAACATGGAAGTGTTTGGGAACGACAGCAACTCAGCAACAAAGTTAGAGGCCACGTAAACTGAAGGCGCGGGGTCAGCGGATGCTGAGGTTCAGAGTGGGAAGAGGTCACCAACTTTCTGCAGTCAAACTTCCAAACTTCATGTGACCTTCAGATTAGCTCAAGAACAGTGCACAGAGAGCTTCATGGATGGGTTTCCATGACGGAGCAGCTGCATCCAAGCTACACATCACCAACAGCAATGCAAAGTATCGGATGCAGCGGTGTAAAACACGCCACCGCTGGACTCTAGAGCAGTGGAGATGTGTTCTCTGGAGTGATGAATCGTGCTTCTTCATCTGGCAATCTGATGGACCAGTCTGGGTTTGGCGGTTGCCAGGAGAACATCACTTGCCTGACTGCATTGTGCCAAGTGTAAAGTTTGGTGGAGGGGGGGATTATGGTGTGGGGTTGTTTTTCAGGAGCTGAATTTGTCACCTTAGTTCCAGTGAAAGGGACTCTGAATGCTTCAGCATTCCAAGACATTTTGGACAATTTGTGCTCCCAACAGTGTGGGAACAGTGGACCTTGCTTTGTGCACCAGTGAACAAAGGAGGTCCATAAAGACCTGGATGACAGAGTCTGGTGGGGATGAACTTGACTGGCCTGCACAGAGTCCTGACCTCAACCTGACATATCCTCTCCTTTGGGATGAATTAGAGCGGAGACTGAGAAACTAGACCTTCTCTTCCAACATCAATGTGTGACCTCACAAATGCGCTTCTTGAAGAATGGTCAAAAATTCCCATAAACACATTCCTAAACCTTGTGGACAGCCTTCCCAGAAGAGTTTAAGCTCTTATAGCTGCAAAGGTTGGGCCGACATCATATTGAACCCTATGGATTAGGAATGGGATGTTACTTCAGTTCATATGCAAGTCAAGGCAGGTGAGCCAATACTTTAGGCCATATAGTAAATATGACTTCAAACCTCTTGCATTTAAAATTTCAAAAATATTAATATAAAACAGGATTGTTGTTGATTCTGAAAAAGGTTCAAAATTGACTTCAACATACTCAGTTTTAACTGAAAAAAAGAGTAAAAAGAAGTGTTTCTACACAAATATACATCTACATATATATATACACAATATACATTACATCTAAAATACATTATTACTACATTTTTCATTGGAATCAGGTGATATATTTTATTGAGATAACATTTGACTTTTCCTGGCTGCAGACTCTTTTTCAGATTAAACTTAAATAGGAAATAAGTATTTGGTGAAATGTGACAGTTTTATCCTTAAAGCCTACCGAACCATTAAAAAAAAAGAATAACTGGTTTAATCTTAGTTCACAATGTTTTATAAGCTCATTTAAGAAGCTTTATGTGAAATGTTGAACAGAAATGCAATAATGGGATTACAAGTGGAGGAGCGAAGACTGTAAATAAATAGATGGGACCTCAAAATTACACCTAATGAATATGACCTTTTTAGCCAGAGAGCAAAGTTGGTGCGGAGCTGAGAGCAAAGTTCAGTCTAGAAACTTCCCCACAAAGTGTTAGTGTTTTACCTCTGCTGAAGTGACACAGTTGATGCAGTGCCCCTCTCTGTCTCTTTGTCAGGAGCTCTGGGGACATTTCTGTTTGAATTTTACTGGAGGTGAGGCATTTCCCAACTAAAAAGTGATGTATGGTCCTATTACGTGATGTGCTTGAAGAGAACTGAAAAGCAGGACTCAAAAGGCAGCGGAAAGGAACAATTTAAACTAGTTTAAACAAAATTAAATGTGCTGCTTAAGAATCCAGAAACGACAATCCAAACAAGTAAAAGACTTTGAGCTGCAGGGCGTGGTAGACAAGACAGGAACAGCATCAAGGAAACACTGATGATCTGGCAGAGAATGAAGAAAATCCAAAGGTATAAATGAAATGTAGAAACAAACCCAGATTTTAGTCCTGAATGGGATCCTTGGCAGATGTATTGGGCCAATTGCACTGTCAGGTTGCATTTGGCGAACTTACTTGCCCTCTAACACAGTAGTAACTACACAAACGGCAACATTTTAAGTTTAAACCACAACTCCGCTTGAAGTTGAACAAACATGGTTCAGCCGACTCAGTTAAACTGATTAGAAACCAGGATGTACACTGTCGGAGTCAGCCCAGCCAATAATGAAATCGATGATTTCACATAAAACTGATTACGCCCACCCACAAAGAAACAATATTTATCCACTGTAATAAATAATACCCGCATATAAAACGCTGTTGCCATTCAAGTGTTCAAGAGAAAGATGATGATTTCATCTTCACCACATAATCAAGCGCTTAGTTTGGATTGTGTTGAATCATTCTTATTGACAGGACTCTTGTTTACTGACATTAAGGGCCACTTTTAACGATTGACTGAAACTTTAAGGGACACTTTACTTGTGTGTTTGCATGTGTTTTCACACTCTGTAATGATTGTGGTGAATTTAAAATAATCAATATGGACCCTGCATTAACACCCTGCATGGCTTTAACTGAGCGTTCATATGGACTAAACGACTGTGGGGTCTGTAGAGATACGTATATTTTTGTGTGAAAGAAATGACTACGTCCCATACTGTTGGTGCAGTCTGGACCATGTTTCAGGGGGACCGTGAAGACCCAGGTGTTGACATGGAGCTTTACACACAGATAAATTATTAAGTTTAAGTTAGCAAAGAGTATTATGGTACATATTAGACTAATTTCGAACATGGACCCTGTTTTCTCATGTTCATCTGTATCCTAACAAAAATCTTTTGATTCATTTTAATTCTGTCCGAGAATACTTTATCAGCTAGGCTAGAACTGTCCATGGCCGAGTGAAGAAATTGTTTTGTCAGTGACCAAATAATCATCTGACTGATGGCAAATACAGAAATAAGCCGTCTGGCGACTCTGTTTTGACAACTGTATAATCTCCATTCGAGAGACTTGCAGACCGACTTCATCACCAACATATTCTTCTCCACATGCTATTTTGTGAGTGTGTGGTTTAAACGGCAGTGAATTAGATGAAATAGTCCATGGCAGTTTACGGATGGCAAGAATAAGATAAAGGGGTACACATCATGTAATTTAAGTCATCATATGGACAGTGGGGCTGTCAGTCAGGCCTGTCTTGGTGATTTTTTCTTTTTTCCAGAATGGAGGAAGAAAATCTCTTGCTTTAGGATTACAGTCTTTATCAAAGCAGTAAATAGCCTAGCTGTAGTTTTTCAGCTGGGATTACTGCCATCTGTAGATACAGGGGGATCTTTTGAGTTTTGCATCAACAGATCCCAGTCTTGGCAGCAAATATTTTCAATCCTCAATTGGCAGCAATGCCGTGGTCACGTTAGGGAAGCGAGTGGTTTCTAAAGGTATGGTGTCGTTCACGACTATGCTGTTGCATCCATGTTTTGTCTTTGACTTGATAAAGCTCTTTGCCTAAGAACTCTGGTCCAAATAAACACATCTGACCATCAGACTGACATGACTGACATATCTGTCATCGTCATGGCAAAATTACATGATTCCAGAAAGTCAGCCTCCACCTCTACACAGCGCAGTGACTGTGGATGAATATGATTTGATGAATACGCTGGTGGTTGGGTCTGCTTGAAAGCTGCCCCTGTTAAAGATAGTACATTGATGAAAACGCCAATTTCCCTGTTAATCTTTGACTTACAGTGGGAAAGACTTTTGCTTTGACGCAGCAAAGTTTCATCTTCACAACTCGTAATGCTCCTGTTCAATATTTAACTTACATCAAATATTTATGTCCCTACCAATAATTCAGACCCAAAAAGATTATAAGAATCAATCAAAAGGTTGAAAAACCCCAGAATCTTCTTCAAGCGGAGAACTGCCGTGCAGGGTGACATTTCACCGGTGACATCGGAGGGGAGAATGATGCTGTAGAAAGGAAGATGAAGCTGAAGTCTAAGTGGGGGAAAAAAACAACAAAACGAGCCATCCCCTGTTTATGATTCAACCAGTAGTATGCTGGTATGAAACATAAAGGAATATAAAAAAAGTAAAAAACAGCTGTCACACACCAAAACTCTCCAGACTGCTACTTAGAAAAATGTTCAAACATGGTCAAAACTGTGTGGTGGAAGTGAAATGACTTGTGAAGTGTTGCTTAAAAGTAATGTTGGGAAAACACACCAGATATAATTTGTTCAGCAGTTAGTACCACCATAGTACCACCTCGCGCACATCCCACTTACCAAAATTGTAAAAATAAATATATTTTGTTATTTACAGAAGGTTAGATGAATGATGAATTTCATCACTGTACTTATACATTGATGAAAATGTCAGATAGCTCTTAAAGCACCACCTTACTGAAGGTGCTTTGAAAATGTCAGCTGCAGATTCAATCCCAAACTCAAATAATATGGGTATTTTCAGAGGTGTGTGACGCCAAAGATAGCAGAGCCCCTGATGCAGCTGATATCATACATGGCTGTGTGTAACGCTTGTCAATATTGAAACTGAAGAAAATATTTCTCCCCCCTCAGAGAGTGGTGGCTGTTGCAGAACAAGAGGCTTTGGGGATGCGGTTGTCTCAGTCCCAGGAGGCGTGTGAACACCTAAAGCAGCAGCTGGAAGCTCTGCGGCGGCACTCCCTCAGCCTGCAGGATTCCTGCACCAGATTGCAAGCACTCAACACTCAGCTACAGGTGACCTGACACGAAGACACTATGAGTATAGCCGAAATGACGGCGTCCAGGATCACTTATCATCCATAAAAATGCAAAATCGCACGGTAAAAGTAAAATCTTTGATGAAAGCTAAATAATATAACAGACGTGTCACACACATGGCCTCTTTCCTATGTGTTTCATTCGTAAATACACGCACGCACGTACACACACAAACAGGTGGAGCAAGCATCAGTGGGTTCCCAGCATGCAGCGGTGCTAACGCGCTGCAGTGAGAGCGAGGCCCGGTGTGCTGCCCTGGAGGCTGAGTCAAAGGTGTGGGCGAGGGAGCGTGAGGAGTCGGTGGCCAGGATGGAGGCTTTGAGGCGGGACCACGAGCGGATGACAGCATTGCAGCAGCAGCAAGAAGTGGAGCTGGACGAGCTGCTGGACAAACATTCTCAACTACGGAGCAACAATCGCAACCTAGAGGTTCAACACAGGGAACTGGAGGGCAGGTACAAACATTCACTCCTGGCATACAAAAAAAAAAAAAAGAAAATCTAATCACTGGAAGCACTTACAGCTCTCCAAAAACAAACTGAAACCCACACAGAAAAATGGAAAGAATCATCACACCTCTTTTAAGACACACTGTTTTGCATTGATTGATTTTTTTTTTTTTTTTTTTCTTTGGGGGTGACTTTTATGTTTGTATTTTTAAGGTACAAACAACTCCTGGATGGTAAAACCCAGCTCGAGGAGCGAGAAAAAGAGATGAAGATGGAGAGGGAGAAGATGGAGGCAGAGGCCCAGAGGAGGTTAGAGGGGGAACGAGAGCTGGAGAGGCTGAAAGAAGACAATGAGAGGTAAGTAACCCTGACAGCTTTTTCAACATTACATTCATGAGATTTGATCACCCTCTCATGGCACTCATGTTCATCTGAATGCAGAGAGCAGCACTTGTAATCCCTCAATATGAAGCACAGTGAGCAACACAGAAATTGATTTGAATGCAAATGTACTATATAATGCACTGAGTGCATTTTTGTGTCTGAATGAAGACCTTTGGGTTATGTGCAAAAAACAAGACTTTATTCCATATACATAAACACAGAAGACTTGAGAGATGCAAGTGAAAGCAAAGAAATTAAAGCTTTACTTGGATGAATATATTTTAAAGATTCCTTTCCATGAACATCTGCATTTAAAAAATCATTCTTTCAGAAGTATATTGGGAGGTTGTAAAATGGTTGTATAATGTGTAAAAGATTTTGTTCAGCCTTTTCTTGTGTGCATCTGCGCTGCAGACCAGGCTTACTAACATTTGTGGCTCAAAACGACTGGTTTTGATTATATTTCTCCTTATGCTGATGGGTATATAATCATAATGATAATTATCATTAGATATTTGTGTACCATAATTATTTAATCAGCTATCGTTCTGATGCAATTGATTACTAACTGACTATAATAGCAGGCTGTCATGATGGAGAGGGGCTGGCCTCCTTCACTGGTTTACTGACAATATCAGACCAAAAATATTTCATATTAGATAGAAATATTCATATTTATAAAGTTTAATGCTGTGAAACAGCAAGAAAATACACATCAGTTAATAAGTTGAATATAACTCATCAGTACTATGTACAGCCTTGACATCCCATACAGGCTAACAGATGAGATAGGTAAGCGACCCACAGAGGACGACGCGTTTAGGTGAGATGGATCAATGACACCTCGACCTTAATCACTCTCGAGATGTACATGACCCATAAAGAGCTTTAAATCCTGAAAGTCACTGCATCCTTAAGAACCAAAAAATTCATGCATATTAGGAGTCAGTTTTAGGCAGCATGGACTTTGTAATAATAAGAACAATATGTAAAGATAATCTGTCAAATCTGTGATATCCCATATGTGATGAACCTGCCTAAAAATTATAGCATGTTTCTGTCAAGATGAGGGTGTTGTAGGACCGAAATGCAGGAGACTAGGGAGAAAAAAAGAAAAGAAAAAATAAGTAAAGAAGAGTAGCACCAGGATTCACAAGTGGAATCACAACAAACGGACTGGCAGGGGAAAGAGGAGAGACCAGGCAACTGCTCGGGGGTCATGTTCTGGGTATACAGTGGCCCAATCTCACTGCATTTAAATAAATAAATAACAACCACTTGTCGGTGACTGCATTATGAGTTCTCAACTTTTAAATCGTGACGGCACCGACACCAGCTCTGATGATTTAGCTGTTCAGGTTCTGAAGCATATAACTCTCACAGCTCTGGTGCCAGACAGTAAATGAATGAATGAATATGTTTAACTTTCCTCCTGACTGACCTGAAATGTGGCTGTTGTCGCACAGGGCTGCGTCCTCTGTGTATGTGGTACCAGTCTCTTCTTTTTCACCCTGTAACATCATTAGCTGCGTGAGTCTTAAGTGTGAGGGTCAGACAGCTCCCCGAGGAGTTGGTAAAACGGTCCTAAAATAGAGTGAACAGTCCCTGGGTGGACCGAAACACAAGTCGGGGACAATTTTCATCATATCAACAAAAAGCATGAATTCCAGCTTCTCAGTTTGTCTAAGACTATTTGGGTCCATCATGTTATATAATAATAATAATAATAATAACACAAGCTTCATATAGAGAGATGGCACTGACTCAAAGCACTTGCCAGGACTCATCCGACTGTGTTGGTATTGCAGGCTAAAAGGCCAGCAGAAGGAGTGGTTGGCGTCGCAGGCCGAGCTACTGGCTCAGGGTTCAGTGCTGAAGGCAGAGCTTAGCGCCTCCCATCTAGAGAGGACTCGACTAGAGGGGGAACTCAGTGCCCTGAGGGAGACCAACCAGAGTCTGGACCTCAGCAGCGCTCGGCTCACCAGCCAGTACCAGGTAACTAGAGCCAAATAAGCAAACTCATAAAAATGCAGCCACACACCTGTAGAAGCACATTTGTTTCAGCTGCTGGGTGACCACACTGGAGAAACTCAAATATATTGCCCACTTGAAATGCAAACATATGTATCTGAAGCATTATTGAGCAATTAAGGGGGGAATTTATTGCTTTTTTCAGAGGCTACTTTACATAGATACGTCAGTGAGCAAGGCAGATCATCACTGGGGTTCAGTGGTTTGCTGATGTCTAATACATCATGAAAAGCCAGTTTCAGCTTGACATATCATTCAAAAATGATATATTAGTCTGAACAGAAAATGAATACCAACTAGCTCATAAGGAGTAGAGGTGTCTTTTGCTCGCTGAACAGCTTTAGTCGTCTGTGTAATGCTGTCAAACAAGCGCTGAATATTGAAAATGTTTTTCAAGCAGATGTTTGAGGCTTGACAGCTGGAAAATGACTTTCAGTAAAAGATTTAAGAAGTCAGCTGACAGATGTTTTACTTTCTTTGCTTCATTCATCTGTTCATGAAAGCACTGTTGAATCATCTGGTCCTGTGAGAAGGACTGCTCGAGGACATTTGGAGAATGAGCGGGTTTTGTAAATGAAGAGGCAGAAAAATTGCTGCAGGATTGCACACGCGCAGCCGAGACCCTTCGTCAGAAGATTGGGCCAAACTTTCAGAGTACTATTAGTTTTAGTTTCAGTAACATTAGCATGTTATTTAGTATTTTTTTGTATGTGGGAAAAGTGATGGGTCACTTTTCGAGTGTACAGACTGCAAAATCTGACTGACAGCAGCTGATGAACCACAGAGTCGAGGAAGGTGACACATCCTTCTCTAAGCAAAGTTATTCTTAATACACTTGGCAGTTTGCAAAACTGATAACAACACATTTTTATTTTGTATG
Source organism: Xenentodon cancila (assembly GCA_014839995.1). Taxonomy (NCBI): domain Eukaryota; kingdom Metazoa; phylum Chordata; class Actinopteri; order Beloniformes; family Belonidae; genus Xenentodon; species Xenentodon cancila. The sequence continues at coordinate 13,286,773 of CM026205.1, read as the reverse complement.
TGGATTTCCTGGTACTCTGGGTTCCTCCTACAGTGTAAAGCATGCGTGTTAGGTTGATTCAAAAACAACCATGCACAGTCACACGTGAACGACCACTCATGTTATTCTAAAAGTGTCTGTCACGGTCTAGCAACCTGTCTAGGTTGAACCCCTCCTCTACCTCCCCATCACCACTGCGCCAGGTCTCAGCTTCCTTGCAACCCTGAGCAGGATGCACTTAACACTTACCAAATGGGCCTTGTAAAATTGATTTATTTCAGTATTTTATGCTAAAAAAAACACTAAACAACTATTAAAATGATGAAAAATTAGGACACAGATGATGTAGACAGAGACAACAGTCTCAAAAGGTGATAATTTTTGTGCTGAGTGACAAGTGTTGATGGTATTTGATGAAAAGTACAATCTTGTTAATAGGTAAAATCAGACGTGTGTGTGTGTGTGTGTGTGTGTGTGTGTGTGTGAGTGTGTGTGTGTGTGTGTGTGTGTGTGGGGGGGGGGGGGGGGTCGTTTTGTTTATTGTTTGTTTTTAGTGCCACAATGATAGAAACACATATGTGGATGATTTCACAGATTTGTATCTTATGTAATGCCAATCATTTTTAGAGCTGAATTTGTGCAGTACAGCTGAATGTTTAGGTTAATGAGCAGAGACGATCTACAAAATCATTCAGGACTCAAATGATGTTTTATCATGCAGTATGCGTAGTTTGTTGATTAGATCAAAACCTGTGCTGTCCTCTGCAGGTCAGTTAATCTTTGCTGTAAATCCTGGCCATCACCTTTGGAGAAGCAAAACACCACAACAGAAAAAAAAATGCTCCTGCTCAACATGAACATTACATTTGATCTATTCTGAAAACTGTAGAATCTGGTTTTCCTAAAATATTAATCTTGTGGCATTTATGTTCTCCTGTCTAGCTGTTGACCCAGTTAAAGGGGAACATGGAGGAGGAGAACCGACACTTAGCGGAGCAGAACCAGAGTCTGTTGAAGGAGAACCGGGCATTACTGGAGCAGAGCCTGGAGCGCCGTGACCTGCACTATTCACAGCAGAGGGAGTTTCAGTAAGTACAAACACACAAACCCATGCTGCATACACAAAGCAGATCGTTTGTTTTGTTGGCAATCATCACCAAAAAGAGAAGTGGACTGAAAAATAATCCCGTTTCCTGATCTCAGAACACTGATGTTAACTTAATGCAGTATGTGAGAGTAAAGGGTTATGATTATGAAACCAACAGCAGCAATTACAGAGAGCATCCAGAGCTAGTTTCATCTTAACAGTCCAATGCACCAAATCTCTTAGAAATGATACGTTTCATCTGGTAAATTCCAGCCTAATTTTATGAATGGATCACGATTCTTCTGCTTATTGACTGACTTTGTTAAATTTGATATATAATTCATATAATATGACCATTTAGTGCATCATATGTGTTTATGGCATGAACCTGTGGTACACTGGTAAGCTTATTTAAAAGCTGAGCAAAATTAAACTATATACAGTCATGTGGAAAAGATATCAAAACAAGTGACAAGTCAGTCATCGGGACCTTACCAGGGATCTGCACCATGAAGCCAAATAAGTGGATAAGTGATGTCTGTCGAGTCAATCCAGGATTTCCATAATCACATATGTGGCTGTCTTTTAATCTGGCTAGATCACCATGGTAACCTTGGCAACAGTCAACAAACAACTCACTCTAGAGAAGGTTATGTTTATTTCAGATGAAATAGTCTCTGAAATCCTTCACCGATTCATTTTCTGATGAAATTTAAGATGAAGTCATGCTGAAACAACATCAAAATATCATTAGACCCAAGTTCTGACTCATGATATCACCTTTTCAAAACACTTTCTTAATGCTGAGAAATGTTAGAACGTGAAAGGAGTGTTGACAGAAATTCAATAATTCAGCCATCATCTTAAAAGTCAATCAGTGCTTTTACACACTGATTTTATTTACTGATTGCAATTTACTTGTAATACTATACTTATTTATTATTTTCAGCAACAAAGCTATTACACAGTTGTTGTTTTTTTTTTTAACTTAACCAAAAAAACTACTTTTTTGGTATTGTAAATTCTCAGCTATTTCCCCAAAGAAATATATAATATATATATATATATAATATACAAACAGTAAATAACAGAAAATAACATATATAACATATATTGTTACTTTGGGCACCATGAAGGCACCATAGTACACTTTTTTTGTATATTATGTCCTAATATATGGACATATTTGTTCTAAACTGCTAATATTCAATACCTAAATCATGTAGTATTGATTAGAAAGTAAGTTGGCATTATTAAAGAATACTATTGTATTCATTCATTTGCCAATCAACCACTACCAGGCAAAAGGCAGGGCACATCCCAGACAGTCCATCACAGTGTCAGAGGATTTTTTAAAAATTGAAATACAATCATAAATCATTTATGTTATTTTATTTTTTTGAGACAGGATCAGAAAAACACGTGGAAAGTCGGAGAGCTTGCCACTGACACCAAACTTATACACAAAAGAGATCATAAAACACTTCTTACTTTGATTTAATGATTTGAAGGCTTTTCCTCTGTTTAATTGAATTGCAGCAGTATTGTTTTGTTTTTTTTTGGTTTTTTTACACTATTCCTTTCATACAACCTCCTCTCATGAATGGAGTGGAGGCCTGGATTATCGAGGCTTTAGTGATCTCCACCAGCATCACTGATGTGTGATGAACAACCAGTTCATCCTCTCAGCTTTGTTGCGTTTAGTATTTTTATTTTCCAAGCCGCCAGCCTGCCTGTCAGCAGCGCTCTGCTTTACATCTGTGTGCACCACGGTTCACACGTCTGCTCACCAGCACCTCACTGTCATCCACTGTTATCTGATGAGATGGTTGAAATAGATTCCAATGCAAGCACCGTAATTAACTCTGTTTCTTAATTGTGAGCTTATGAAAAAAAAAACAACCACACACGCACACATGCAGATGCAGATTTGTTACACTTTCAGAACATTGAGACATTTCAATGTTCCTCCACTGAGCTTCTTTGTTTTCTATGGTTTTCTCCAGGGAGAAGCTGAGCGAGCTCCGTCGTGAGAAGCAGAAGTTGGTGGAGAAGATAATGGACCAGTATAGAGTCCTCGAGCCCACCATGCAACCTCCAGCCAGCAAGGCCAAGTACTCTAAAAATATTTATATTTACCTACGCAGCGCCCCAGATGACTAGACCCCCGTATAAACCAGAGCGATATCAAATCTCTGCAGTGGGCAATGCCGGGCCAGTTTTTACGGAGCACGTTTCACACATAGAGGTTGATTTTTTTTAAATATTTGATATCGTCACCCTCTTAAACAAATGGCCAATGATTTTTCTCAAGTTTGGCCAAGAGCAAAAACAAGAATTGTGTTTAGTTTCTTCTGTTTTCTTATGACTTACGGCCATTATTTTAAAAGGGTGATGATATGATAGTGATCAGGAGTTGGTAGAGACAAAAGTCAAAATCAAATAAATATTGACTCTAAAGACTCCAGAACAACAAAAATAATAACAATAAAAAAACACAAAAAAGTACATCACTAACTTTATATTCACTTCATTTAAGTAAAAACAAACCTTTCAAGTCATTTGTGATACAATTATTTTAGGAATCTCATGTTTTTTTTCTCCTCAGTAAAGATCCTTCAAATAATGTTTGGCACAACTCAGTTAATCCTGATAAGAGAAGTTAATGTTTGAACATAACATTTTTTAATTATCCCTTAAAAGTTGATCCATTTAAGCAAGTCTTCAAGTGTCAGTGTTGTTTTTAATTTGTATAAACGATTTTACAGTTCTACTGATAATTTACAGCATCTATAATATTAAGTGCTTGTTGTCAGACATTTGGAAACTCTTGATTTTCTTTTTGATTTGAGGTCATAGTTTAAGGTGAATCTTTACAAGAAATCATAACTCTTATGTTGAATATTTACACACATGCCAAAGGCAGAATATTAGAAAAACTAATTGAAATTACATTTAATAAAACTCAACTATGACCTCAGTGTAAAACCATAAAAATTAAATTAACTTCTCTAATATGAGGATCAGAAAATAAGATTTTCCTGGTTTTAGTTTCTATTAAAAAGAAGCTGAATGACGAAGCGGTTGCCCACATTGTTCTCAGTGCTCAGTTCCCTCCTCCAGTTATTTCAGGGGATGTAAGATGCTCACAACCTGGTTAAAATACCTCTACCACCCACACAGAAGTGATGTGATATATTTCCAAATCAGGAACACTTTAAAATAAAGTTTGGTTACTAAAACATTTCAGAACAAAAGGTAGTTTGAGGGCGTAGCAGTTAAAGCTCCACTGATATAAACATTTGCTCATAGTAAATTTGTTCGGTACATGATGTTCTTTCATTTAAAAGGCGTTGAGGTACAAACGAGCCAAATGAGATTAGAAGTGATGTAGACAGACAGATGCTGAAGAGTCTTGGTTAAAAATGCAAAAGGAATGCCTTTTTCAGATTTATCTGTTCAAGTATTTGTTTAAATTGTACTAATTTAGAATTAGTTTAATAGTTTTGCATGTGAGTTTTTTTTTGTGGTTTTTTTTAAGAGCAGATGTGGTTTTTCACTTGGAGAAATTTAACCAGTTAACAGGCATTTTCTGATAATTTTTCCCCCCTTGTCCTCCTTGTTCTTTTTATGCTTGTCACATTTTAATGACATTGATTCTGGCACAATAAAGCCACTTTGACATTGTACAAAAAAAAGTCCACTAACGCTCATTAACATCTGGCCTATGCTTTCATTATGAAGCTTACATTTGGCAGTCATTTCTGTGTCAGATGACTCTGCAGAAGCTGCAGATGTCTGTCGGCTGCAGATCAGATCTACTGGGATGAAAACATGACACCCAGGTGACACGGCTGTTTTCCAGCACCATAACGGAGGCGGTGGAGGTGGGCCACGTCCCTCTTTGTCATCCGAGTCACAAATTCTACCAAGATTTTGTGCTCACACATGGTTCAGTTGGTGGTGAGAAAAAAGACGTCACGTTGCCATTGGACTTGGCCTTCTGTTGTGTAACTCTATTATCCAGTGCATTTACGCTGCTAAACATGACAAAATGTTCACCTGCTTGAAAGAAAGAAAAAAAAACAACCTCTAATCTTGTTAGCAAAAAGAAAAATAGGTATAAATAGCATTTCAAACCCAATGAAAAGTGTCTCCATCAAAGGAAAGTCTTTCTCTTACAGAGTGGCACCAAAATTTGACACATGTGCTCCAGCTCACAATCAATTTCTTTTGGATATAGGATATAGCTTGTTAATTTCTGTGTGATTATACTGAAACAGAAATAGACCAATTTGTAGCCAAATCACGCTCCAAAACACACCTCCACAAAGGCTCTTGTCTCTGCTGAGGAATAAAAAAAAACCCGGCATCCTGCTGTAGTTTCAGTCAAATGCACAGAATGTGCATGTGTGTACATGCAGACTATCAACCCTCATTGTGAGAGGTCATTGTCCCCTGTGTCCTCACAGAAAATCTAACTGGATTGCAGACAGGATGAAGAAGCTAATCAAACCCCGGGGAGGAGTGAGAGAGGGACGCGCCGTCTTCACTGCCGCGGGCAGCATCGAAAACCTGGCCGACAGCACTGAATTTACATCAGACACACATGCACCTAAGCCTGGTGAGACTGTGCACACACGCACACAAACATCGGCCGACTGGTTTTCACAAAGATATGCTCACGTTTCCCCCATCAAGCAAGGCTACAGGCATGCATGCAAATCATCTCATGACTACCAAGTGTGGTCGACATTGATACGACTCTCTTCTCCTTAGATCTCCTCCTGCAGAAAGCCAAGACTCACAGAGGCTGGCGTTCTCTCCTCACCACATGTTAAAAGAAAAATAGATTTGAGAAGCTTCATTCTCTTTTAACACAGTTTCTGACTGAGAGTCGAACAGAAATCCCTCCACAGACGTTTTCAAAGCCACAATGTAAGCCCCCAACCTGCGTTTATGATAGTGTTTTTGTCTCCGAAGCAGAAATATTGTTCCGCTTTAAATTTCATTTTCCATTATCACCATAAAACCCTGATTTTATAAACTCAGGAGGTCGTTCTGTTTCTTGTCAAGAAAACTGCTGGTTTGCATTGAGTGCATCCTTGACAGAGACACTTGCACAACAAGTGCAAGAAGCTAAATCTCTCCACAGAGGAACGCCAAGACATTTCCCACCCACTCCACTTCGTTCAGTTTCAAATGTTATGGAGTGACATTTAATCCTGAAATTAAACCGTTTCACTGCTAGTTAGCGAACTACACAACCAGAAAGGTTATATTTGAATGAATAATCTGATTTGCTGTCCTCTTTAGTCAGTTAATTAGCATTTTATCCATCATAAAACATTTAATTATAGCATTTTTGCATATTAAAACAAATGAAGAGTAAACCTAGACTATGTTGTTGGAGCATTCAATCAGGGCAAAGGTTTCGATTTGGTATCATTAAATATTTAAACTTCCATTTCAAATAAAAACTTGTACAAGAGTTTAAAAAAAAGTACAAAAATGGAATCAGATCCCTTCTCTTTGTGAGCGGTTGATTTATTGAAAATACCTCTTATTCAGTGTGCAGCCTGAGAACAAAAGCTGCTTTTGTTTCATTTTGTGACTTAAATGCCTTAAATGTGGTATATATGATTTAATCTCTGCCTTTGTAAATAGTTAAAACTAAGGCAAAATTGCACAATAAAACTAAAATAATTCACTTTTTCTTGGATATTGGTGTTGTAGGTACTAAATGTTAGTGAAATGCATTGTGAAAACTAATTTGTTTCAGCAACTAACGATTATCTGTTCCCTGCTACAGCATTATAGTCATCATAATGGAGGTCTGAAGAGGTCATTACACATTTATATAAATAAATGTTTTGGGTTGCACGATGGTTTGAGGATGCAGTGCCACCTCACACAACCAGTTTGAATCTCATTTGAGGCCTGTCTGTGTGACGTTTGCATGTTTTCTCTGCATCCACAGATAGATTTTCCCAAAGTAGTCCAGCTTTTTTTTCACAATCCAAAGACATGCAAGTTGAGTAGATGGTAAATTACCTGTCCAAGTGAGTGTGAGCTTGCACGATGGTCGTTGGTGGCATGTCACGGGAGTGTCAGCTGTGATAAGATCAAGGACCCGAGAACCTGAAAATGATGGATCAAGTAGAAAAATAAAAATCAAAATGGAATGATGGCAGAACAATAAGCAGTTTCTTTATTTCTTTATTTGCAGTTTTTATGTGTTAGGAGTTGGCAGTTGTACTACTTACTGTGATGATAAAACAGTGGATTGCTTTTGTCAGCATTCTTCGTGTATTTGTTAAACAGGTGGGTTGAAATAAGCTGAGTTGTAAGAGAGTTGTAAGACTTTATATTTACATTCATTGTTTGGAGAGCGATGAGCTACCTGACAGTCAGGAGCAAACTTTGCAGGTTTGACAGAAGATTTTGAATACATTCAGATGAGTTTGAAGGATGAAATTATTTACTAACCTGTAATATTCCATGGACTCTGAGGAGTCATGGGACTTGAGAATCAATTTCAGCCTTTAAATTCATTTCATATTGTTTCAGACCCACGCAGCGCTCCAGTCTCTCCTTCTCCCCTGAGGAAAGTCCCGTCTCAAACAGAGCCGGACATCTCTGCTCCTGGGACTCCAGCTCTGCGTTCCGGCTCCAGGGGTCGTCGTAAGCTGGGCTCCCGCCACGGCTGGGGACTTGGTTTGGCCAGAGGATCTGGAGTTTCTCAGTCCTTTAGTCCTGGTGACCAGAAGACGCCTCCCCGTGAGTGGCTACGCTCTAGCCAGAACAGCGGCTCTGTCGCCTGGGAGGGAGCAGACAGCGAGATGCATGCACCTCCTCAGGATGCTGACCTGCCGCTGACCAGTCAGGAGAGTGTTGAGGAGGATGAAGAGAAAGGTGAGGAAGAGAAAGCGGACTGAGGATGATGAGTGTTCATGTCTATACTCATTAACTAAGCCCCTCCCTTACAAGCCAAAACCTATCTGTAAAATAAGTAAAACCTGTCAAATCATATGTTGAATGTTCATTTATTTAAAAACGATAATAACTTTTCCAGATTGGTTTTCTTTTATGCTTTGTTGAAATGTGAGAAATGAATTCTTCATCATATTGGATAAAGGTTGGAACAGGAAGTAAAAATGTGGCCATATCTGCACAGAGAGAAAATATTTTTTTAAAACGGAAAACACGCACATTCCTTCTACACCGTGTGATCTTCTTTGATCTTCCAGATTCTCACCACTCCAGCAAGGAGACCACGATGGCCCAAGACGGAGTTTCTGACTCACCACAGTCAAATTGAAAACAAATGTTTTATTTTATGTACTTCCATCAAACTGCTTTGTTGCATCCATGTGTCAAAATAAGATTCTTATAGTATTTTTTAATAAATGACATAAATATAAATATATTTCTTCTCCAAACTGAGAATTTTCCAGCCCTCACAAGCGCTCCTGTAACACCAATGGGCTGATGAGAGCTACAGAGCACCGTCTTCCATCAAGGCTCCTTCAGTCATGCTGCAGGTCTCCACCGGGTTATTTGAAATTCACCCTGTAATTCTTACATAATCCTCATGACAAACAAAGAAATGGCACCGCAGACAAATATTACTCTGTTAAGATTTAGTCAGGAGGTCTGTAGCTTAACGTGACATATCCGGGACTTTTCCAGGTAAGGATCATCAAGGTGCTTCAGAGTATTTGTTCAACATCTGTGCAGCAACAGTGAAATGCAAATGTTCGTGCCTAAACACAGTTAGTTTCTGTTGATTAATAGCTATCTAGGTGCTGCTTCTTGATTTCATCTTCGTCAGTACTGAGCCGGGTGACAGCAGTCCAGTATATGTTCATTCAAACATTATCAATAACGACATGCAGATGCGTGGTTTACCAACAAAATTTTATCCAAAGGGATTTACAGTTGACTCAGTCGTACGGCAATGAGTGAATCAGGGCCAATGTGGAGCTCATATTTCCCAAGAAGTCTTCATCATCCAGGACGTGTAAGTACAGATCAAACCACCAGTCTGGAGATAGCTGGACTGGTCGCTCTACTGAGCCTCAACTGCTGTCTTTCCAGTTAGTTACGTGCATAAAGCAAACATTGGAAAATATTAAAGCAACCAGAGACGCCAAAATCTCCAGACTCCGTTCCACCTGAGCGAAGACTGTAACGACTAAAATTCAGCAGCGCTGTGGAGCTCGTCTGAACAAAACGCGTTTGCAGGTCTTCATGTGTTTAGACCAAAATGTCATTAGTGGTACTTATTGAAAATTATCTTTTATGAAAGAATATTCGCGAAACATCTGGGGGTCATGAAGCAAATCTAACAATAAATCCGGGAGTTAAACTTAAAAGGTTACAGGCAGAAATCTGGAACACACGAGTTCAATGAGAGGACGACTGAAACATGAAACTGCCTCGAGATCATACTCTCCTTGTAATTCTCAACCTGGACCTTTGCAGTCATGCCATTCTTGACAGCTGCAGTTTACAAACACACTCATAAACATACAAATATCACTTTTTACATCTCTTTTTAGTCCTAAAGGTGATCTCGCAGCAAAACAAAGTTTTCATCACGTTTGAACCTTGTTATAAACCCAACATTTCAGTTTGCAGAGTATCATCTAAAGTCTCAGAAAGGTGAGGCCTTCATGGAAAACAACAAAGCAATGCATTGTTTCATGCTTTCCAAAAAAAAAAAGTTAGTACAAGATGAGTGGAGGAACATCTAAACGGGTTTTGCTCTCGTTGCAAAGATGGTAGAGCCGACATATGTATGTTTGTATATACAGTATCTTTGATGGCACAAAATCAGATAACCCTACTAACTATGATAAAAATGTAAATGTAAAAATCAACCTTCAGCATTTTCAATATTATCCCAACTTTTCCGGTTTCGGGGTTGTATTTTTATTTAACCTTTAGATATATTATCAAGGCCTTGTGTCCAATTTGATCATTCGTCAATAGCGAACCAGCAGCCCTGCAGAGCATACGGAGATTTTTTAATTACAGATGCCCGTGGAGGTCTTGGGAATATCAGAGTAGATGTCATGCACATCATATATAACACATACAGAGTTCAACCGTGAAGAGAAGTGGAACATAGCTGGTGCAACTAAAAGCCTTCATATGCAAATTTTATTTCAGCATAACTGTTCAGTCCTTGAAGTGCCTCATCCCTTCTTTCATAAACCTTTACAGGATTAACTGAAAACCTTTTTGCCCTTTCGCCTGATCGCCTCTTTCTATAGAGGGTGCACCTCAAATCAAAATAGTGTGGCTTTAAAAAACTCATTTTATTTTGTTTTATACTTTTTTGTATTCATGCTTTGAGGTAAAGAGGAAACCCAGAGCAGCTGCAAAAGTGAAATGTTAAACATAAGCAGTGAAAAAGAAAGTTACCCAGAAGCATTAAAACCTTTCCACATAAAATAGGAGATTTGAGATCTTAAAAATTAATAACTTAGTCTTCTGCAGTCTTGTTTCATCCTGAAGATCAGTAGGAAGGAAAAGGATTGATAAACCCATTTTAAACCCGGGTGCGAACAGCTGGAGAAACATGAAGAAACCCCAGAATCTGGCTCAGAATGACTGATTCTCATTTCATTTTAGGGTTCTGGGTAAATCCAGTTATTGATCTAATTAGAAATCATCTGCACTTAGTGCCTTAATGACAATTCTCTATCTCCTTTCATTGTTGCACCAAATGGTGTCAGTGTGGAGCTGGCCAGGTTTCTGTCGACAGACAGACAGACGGACCGATGAAGAGGAGGGAAACAGCATGCAGCTTTCCAAATGAGCAGACCTGAGAGTTCCTCATGAATCGGAAAGTGTCCTCTCACAAAACAAGCACCTTCTGCCTCCCAGGTTAGGATGAGGTTAGATCAGCTCAGGGGTTTTTTTTCTTCTGTTTTTTTGTTTTTCTTTTAGAGCTTTTGTGTGGAGAAAACAAGACAGGATAACAGCAGGTCAAAACTACCTCTCCAGCCAGTCTTCCCCAAACACACATCCTGAATTATGATTTGCAAATGACAAATGGATCACTAATACAATTCATGAATTATGTAGTCGTCATGGTGACATTAATCAAAAAATAGGCTTCTTCTCTCGGCTCCGAAAATTGTGTTTGTGGAATTGAGATGCATAACGGGACCTGCACGCCGAGCCGTCTGAGCAGGGCAAAGTGAAAGCAAGATATTGGTTCTGCCAGTCACTCAGAGGCTTATGAGTGCAATGCAACAATCACATGCCCTCAGGCGCACAGACAGACAGCGCCCACAGACAAAAACCCGGGTTTGAAACCATAAATTCTCAACAGTGGAGCCTCACACAAGTGTTGGCTGGTTATTTCTCTCCATTTATATACCACCATGCGTTATGGAGGAAATCGTAGATAGGGGCAGTTAAAACAAGAGATGAATAAAATGTAGGAATCTGACTCATCTGCCTCTTGACACTGGTTTATTCAGCACACTCTCTGCTCGGAAAAAAAGAATTTTAAAGAAAAACTTGATTGGCCTTGGTCAGCCAAGCAAACAGAAACACAAAATCTGAGGAGGGAAAAAGGCCTTGGGAAAAATAAGTGTGAATAAAGGCCTTACTAAAACAAACAAACAAAAAAGGAATTAGGAACTACGTCAATCTAAGATTCCTAAAAGGATGAATGATCGACGGCTACCAATTGACTCACTGTTGAATTCACTTAAGAGTGTTCAGCTGTTCAGTTATTTAACATCTGAGGGTTGTAATACTTTCAGAGAAAACCGCCTTTTAAAAACTCCTTTTCAATGTTTTTGACCCTCTTCTATTTGTAAAGACGTTTTTCTCTCTGAAGACGTTTCCTATTTCCTTTACTTTGAGAAACGAAGTTGACTCGGCTCCGTTAACCCAACGTGTCCCTTCTCCTCACCCATCTCTGCCTGTTTACTTCCCTTCCTCACTTGAGCTATCAAATTTTAATCACAGTGTCTTACTAAAGAGTCTCCAGTGCCCAAAAGCCTCGCTTAAATAACTAAGTCCACCAGCTGAACATGGCAGACATCCTAAATACCTATGCGGTTTTTATTTGTGAGCTTCTGAGATCTTTGCAACAGAACTCGTATAAAACCCTCTTTCAGGCTTGCGTCTGTGGTCTGGCTGGTTTAGACAGCACACACCACTGAGACTTCCCTCTGGCTTAATGAAAATTTGTAATTCTTGGACTGTTGTTTGGTATTTTCACCAAGCTGACACTCCCAATTAAGCATGCACAGAAAGAAATCAGCAAGGTGATGCGGATCGAGACGTAGTGTAACCCAATTAATAATATTTTGCTCCTGGCAACAGAAATCAGGAAAGGTACTGCTGAGAAGGAAGTCGTTGCAACCACAGTGTAGGTGGAGAAATAACAAGTAAGTGGAGTGTGTGTGCACGCACTCTGCGAATGACCCTGCGACCCTGTGTCCTCACAAAACTGTCAGAATCTCTGCGCTTTCACCAGGCTTTTACTCAATGAGGTTAACCCAAAGGTGAGTCTGTTCATTTATAATTTCCCTCTGTCTGCCTCCATCCGTCTCTTCATCCCTTCCTCTTTACATCTCACTCCGCTTCTCCTTCTCTCTCCATCGGCTTCATTTAGGATCCTTTCTCCTCTCTGAGCAGTTTATCCCTGCTCCTCCCCTCCTCTTACTCCTCCTGCCTCGTGCACTCCCTTTCTCTCCCCTAGTGTATTAAGGGACTTTGACGCTCTCAGTAAAAGCTGATTTATTCTCTGGGTGGTATCGATCGGTTTCTGCATTAAAGATTATAATTCATTACCCCGTCCCCTTTTAATACATTAAACACTCAAAATAAAAATAAAACACACCCACCTACCTAGATGCACACGCACGCACACACCAGACTTTTGGCATCCCAAGGGTGCAGGAAAACACTCTTGTCGAGACGTCCCTTCTGCCGTCCTGAATCCCAGAGCTCTACCTGCCTCTGTGTGTGTGTGTGTGTGTGTGTGTGTTACTCATCTTATGGAGACACAAATCTTTCTATACAGTCATGTTGTGGTTACAAAAAAAAATTTCTTCACAGTGTAAATAACATTTCAAGAGAAAGATATTTGAGTAAAAGTTGCTATAATGAGAAAACAGAAGTCATGCTTGATGACAAAGAAAGTACCTGGAGGTTTAATCTGAGTCAGTGTCATGGAAATGTGACGGACTCAGAGTTGCTCAAGGGAACGCACTCCTCCCTTCACAAACACACCTGTGCAGTTGGGCACACATGGGTACACTGACCAGACGCAAACGCATTTTCACAAGCAGCACAAAGTGATGTCAGGGGTGAATACAGTGACCACTAGATTTGATGCACAGTATTGGCTTTTGTTGTTTTATTTTTTTGCTTTTGTGGCACTTGTATGGTCGTGTATTATCCAAAATAGGCAGACAGGGTGGGGGAGACATGCAGCCAAAGGCCACGGTCTGGGATTCAACTAAACTATTAATCCCTGAAGGAATTTTAACCAAAAATATACAAATATTTCATAGCTTTAAGATGAATAATTCAAATAATCAAATTGATCCTCTGACTTTATGTACAAGCCATAAGCAGATTTATACAAATAATTCAAAATTATTTGGTGTTTGGACATGAGAAATATAGAACAATTTTATTTATGCCACAAAAATGTTCTAAAGTTTCTTTAACAATGTTCTATACAGGAAGAAAAAATTACACAAGAACAAATAATACTATAAAATCAGAAACAAAATGTTGCTGTGGAGTCAGGAAAAGGAATTCAGTGGCCTCACAGTCAGAGGAAAACCCCATGTGTGCAGTTATTTGAACAAATGATCACATTTCAAGAGCCACTGTACACATTGTAATGAAAAATAAAGGTGAAAGAGGCCATAAAGTTGGAAAATGCCGAGAAAATTGGAAAAAAAAAGTTGCCTACCAAAAACAAGAGGCGAGTACAATCATCTGGTCCTGACAATCACATGTATAATATCAGAACAATGAGCCTGCAGCTCCGGCTCTTCGGTGATTGACCCTCTTGTCTCCCACAAACAGCTTGTCAATCATTCCCAGCTATGTCACCTCGCCGCTCATAACTCTCTTTGAGGCCCAATATCCACTTTGAATGCAGGAACACCACAATGCTGATCACAAAGGATTCATTTCTTAAATTACACACAATACAGACATTCTTTAACTATTTCATTAGAGAAGTTGAAACGGTTGGAGGGTCAGTCCGCAGACCCCACAAGAGGTATTCTGTACCGACACCTGATGTAAGAGCTGCTCATGGCTGTTGCCACCTGGTCGGACCTAATAAATATTTTCACAATAAAACAGAAACGCATTCAAATAATTTCCTGCATACACAGCATCTTCATTTGACTCCTCTGCTTTTAAGTCACCAAGAAGATATAGATTCCTTCCAGATAGGTCAAGTTAAGGATTTGTGTACTGCCTACGAACGCTCCCCTGTTTGTCAATAATCTTGCCTCTGTAGGATAGTCAGGATTTAAGAAGCACCATGTGTCCCTTATTGATCTTACCCCAAATGGCTGCACCAATTCCCTGCACAAAACAAGATTGCCCTTCCCCACCATCTTGACTGATTGATTTTGTAGCTTGGCTGTGAGGACTTGAGGAGCAATCCCTCTGATTTGGCCTCCTTGCGCTGCCACTCTGATGGGCATTTTCCTTCGCCATCCTTACTGCCCTCTGTTTCTTTGCTTTCTCCTTCCATTAACGGACTCGTCTACCTCTAAGCTCAAACTTCTCTCCATCAGCCCCCCCCTGCACCGCCTCTGCGCCTCCATCTCCCCTCTCTTCCTCCCTTTTTGCTCTGACAGGCTTTCAGACAGTAAATCAGAGACATTGATCCAGCACAGCGCCCAAGTGTCCTGGATTCTGCTAAAGAGCCATTTTCATTTCACAAGCAGTTTACTGGCCTCGCCACCCCCACCCGTAAACATCGCTCTGCTCCCCCGTCTCTCGCTCCCTCCATCATGCCTTCATCCATACACATCACTCATCTCACCTAACTGCTGGACCATCATCCTCTTTGAGTGCTGGCCTCTGCTGCCGACCCTCAATTTTCTTACAAGAGAAACACCTTCATACTAATGCACACGCCATCACTGCATTTGTATACTGTACCACGCGCCTTCAACAACCAGGGTCCACAGCTCAGCAGTGACTTGACCTGGCGTTCGAGAGGTCTGACTCAAGCAATATCAAGAGTAATTTAACCTCTCAGTGATTAGTTTAACATCAGCACAGTGATGAATTGTGTGGTTACTTTGACTGGATTTGCTCTTCTTAAACTTGAACTCCTGTTCTGTGAGGCAGTTTTTCAATCTAAATTTTATAGCTGGGAAATATTGTGCAGACATAGGTGCCCAGGGCTGCTGTTGTGTTCAAAGATTTATAAACATCCTACTCTCCAAACATCAGATGTCTAACATTCATCACTCGATTCTGGAGGAGTAGCTACAGCATATAGCATGCTTGCATTTTAATGCAGCTTGGCATATGGTAGCAAGAGTCCAAAATGATTTTCTGTGGGTACTATATTCCTGTCTCCTTTGAAGCGCAACCCCCCTCCCCCCCAACACACATACATACCCCAGCCGCCTTTATGTATCTGCAAGAAAACATCAGCAATGATGAGCTTTTCTGAATAGAAATGTGGTTTTAGGTTCATCTTTTCAGAGCGAAGGCTGGAAGAAAAAAAGAGATAAATAAATTAATCTGTTACCTGGTTACATTCTTTAACAGCAAGTCCTCTCCTCAGACGTTCCTTGTAGCTACTTATAAGACGTCCACAATGATGATACGTTTCCGACCATTCCTGCTTCTAAAACTGTTACAGATCTGGGACGTCTTGGATGATCACTCCTCCGCAGATTATGAAACAGCATCGTTGCTGAGCTTCACAGTCACTGACTGCTGCGAGGATTCAGGCTCTGGAATGGAAAAATTGTCTCAAACCATGATAGCCCCACCACCGTGTTCCACAGTGGAGATGCGGCTTTGCGGCATCTAAAGGTGTGGAACATCTGGGTGTTCCTCGGACATTCCACATGGGTTTTGTGTGTATTTGCGTTAATCACAATTTCCTTTCATTTGCACAATTTATGTATGTGCTTTATCATAGAAGAGAATTATAAAACTATCTTGCCGTACTCTGGATTAACAATCAGTAATCTACTGAAAAATGTTTTACAAATTAGTCGCTATTATAAGAACAAAAAGGTGCTCTTCCTTTGTATCCCATTTACGCAGGACCTTAGGTAATTCAGCACAGAAAAAAATTCAAATGTTCAGTTGAGTTCAGTCTGATTATCCTTTTGCACCCTACTGCACACTTCCTACTGCACACTTCCTACTGCACACTTCCTACTGCACACTTCCTACTGCACACTTCCTACTGCACACTTCCTACTGCACACTTCCTTCTGCACACTTCCTTCTGCACACTTCCTTCTGCACACTTCCTTCTGCACTATTCTTTCTGCACACTTCCTTCTGCACACTTCCTACTGCACACTTCCTTCTGCACACTTCCTTCAAAACAACATCTGTTCAGAACAGTTCATGCATATTGCAACAAGACAAGAGAAAATAGCATCCTGTCCATATCACACAAACACGCCTGAGCAAGACACTGGGACGTGGACTGTCCTGTCTGCAGTCCTAAGTTGTCTCCGGGACACAATGTGAACTGTTTTGACCCCCCAAAAAATGTAAAAATTCCATGGCGTTGCAAACATATTTTTTTAGAAAGAAAAAGACATAACAGCAAACACAATCCTTCATCGCTGAATGTCGTGACTGCCAGAGCGCTTTTTACATGTTGTGAGAAAGATTGGCACCATCGCAGAGAGGTAAAAGCTTTACTGAAACGACTATATTTGGAAAATGTGCTGTATATAAAATGAAGATGAACAGACAGAATATGAAAAATGTTGGATTCAAAGTTTTTCATTTATTTTGGTCATCTTGAACACAGGATAAAAGTGACTGATGCAGCCTTAAAACCACCACATTATTCAGATTCTTAATTTAATGATGCTAAAAATTACAAGATGTCCTTAAACTTCCCCTTAAGTAATCATGGTTGACTGCAGCTGTGTGCTTCTCTCCATCAACATACAAAGGTTTGTTCAAATGTTCTTAGTAAAATCACCAGCACACACCACATATCCAAGTAACTCCAGTACCTGAAATGAAGGAAACTCTAGCTTTTCTGTCTCACATAGTGAGGTAAATTAACCCTGAGAAAGAGGGTTAAGTGTTGTCAGTTTCAAACAGGGGTAACTTACACTGTTGCCATGGTAACTTACTCTGTGACCATAACCTAGTCTAGAGCGAGTTATGTTGGGCAAAACCTTAGTTCTCCTCCTGGTCCTCCCCTTCATAAAGCTGAACCAAGTTTAATTTCATCAACCAATCAATGCGGTAACCGGACTATCGACTGGCTGGAGTGGAGATGCATTTACGCCGGGAAAGTATATATAGATGATCTGAGTAGATTTGCTGGGATGGCTGATCCCAATGATTTTGTTAGAGCTTTACAGTTTTTTCTGCCGTTATACAACCTATGAAGGCTAAATAATTTTATCTTTCCATGCATCACAAATATCACCCATCATATGCCCTTCACACAAAATACTTTGCCTTGTTTGTGGGTGCTTTGTTTTTTTTTAGATTTTAGCTGATTATTTGCTAATGTGAGTGATCTTCATAACGACGATGCTGAACACAGTACATGAGAAAGCGAATGGCCGAGCTATGAGGTAGGGGACCACGGTTCTTGTCCATCCATTTAAGCTGAAGGATTTCTCCAGCATGAAAAGTCACTAGGCCCCACGTGTCACTGCTGTAATATAACATCATTAGATTCTTAAAGTACACATCCACTCCAATCCGCTCTGCAACTGCGCCCATGTCAACTCGCTTTCCTTTGCTGCTCTACCCATTTTAGTTTTCTGCAGAAAGGTGAGCTCAAATTTGTCATGCGATTACAATAAAAGCTTTGATTCAATGAGGCAAAGTAGGACAGTGTTGTTTGTTGACTTGGCGTTGCCATGGTGAATCACAATAATGAGCTCTACTGATTATGTCTTTTTAAAGACGTGGTGCTCGCTTTTACCTCAGAGTCAAGAGAGTCAGAGATGACAGAGCAAGCCCAAAATCACTGTTTCTCATCTTAAGGTCTGTCAACTCTGAATTATTATTATTTTCTTTTTAATTCTTAGTTAGTTTTTTGAACCTCTGATTATCCAGGTTAGCCATGGTTATCTAATGAAGAGACAATTTGTTCCAGGATGAGGAAAGTTGCAGAGAGGACAAAGAACAAAGGACCACAACGTGGTGAAAAAAACCCCAGAAGATCTGGCAGGGAAAAGAGGAAAGATGAAGATATAGACTTACAGGGGCTGATGAGACACAGGTGTGAACAACAGACTCAAATAAAGCCCAAGCTCAACCCCAAAACCATAAGACCTATGATTAAAAAGCTCCAGAATAGGGCCTGGCCGGTGCGTCGTCATGCCCAACTTCACACATACTCTCACATCGTCCAAACTTTCCTGAATCACTTTTGAACACACAATAGTTCAGCTGGTATGGACCAAAAAGTGATGGTGCAGGGGCACCCTGACAAGTACGGTTTTTGACCAAGTATTAGCATTTGACAGTTTGGAAATAAGTTGGTTACATCAAACCTGAATTAACAAAACCTGTTAGTTTGCTGGAGGACGTAAAACCAGTAGAGGTACAGGCTGTCAATTTTGCATACACACTATCAGAAAACTGCAGTATGACTGCAGATATTTCATTTGACATTCTTTAACCCGTTTCCTAACATCAAACAGTACAGTGATTGGACCAGTCAGGGCTAACAGTTTCCATTGAAGTTATGTGATTTCTTTTATTCTTTTACACACAATAAACACACTCTGGAGCTCTGCGGGTCTTCTCATATTCCATGAAAAACTCACTAACCTCACAGTGGTGATTGTCTCTGCTAATTTTCATTTACTCTAATACCAACCTCCTGCAGCAGTGTTTATAATTGTGCTTAAGTGTGATTAATTAATTGGACTTAAAATGCCCTAAACCATGGGTTTATGTTGTTGTTTAATGCATTTTACCAAACAAGACCCAGCTGGAATAACACCTCAGCTTTGCTACTTTTATGAAGCCAATTTAAAACTCGTGTCTTGAATGTATAATCACTTCAATCTCTACATCAGAAGCCACGACCCTCTCTCTACCTGCCAGACAATCCAGGGGCTTCTTTGCCACAGGGAAAATAGAATTTTTTTTTTCCAGCACAGAAATACATTCTGTAAAGCACTTTGAAGTATCAAGACACTGGAGAAAAAAAAAATCAGCATAAAGCATCCTACAAGCAAAAGGTATGACATGAATACATAGATGAATTGAAGAGCTTTTAAAAAGAAAAAAAGAAAAGCAACCAGAGGGTCATAAAACCACACAGTGTACAAGTAAATCAAAGATATATTTATACTCACGACCATTTAGGATGTTAAGGACAAATAGGAATAGTTTAAAAGCTGTCATCAAATCAAATGATTTCAGATACTTGCCTAGACTTTGTTGAAGGATTTGTAGATTTTCTATCAAAGGAATCAAACTTTTTCAACACTGGTCAAAACACCAGCTAATACCAGAAACATCTGGTGTTTGGGTGAAATGAGGGAATTTGTTTCATTAGAACATATTTAGGAGTCTGTGGGTATTAAATCGCTCTGGATCTGACCAGCATGAGGTGACCACTGCACCCAGATGCAGATACTCATTTCCAAGTGGGGTGTACCAGTCTTCACTGCAAGAATGTGAAAAGCTGACTTTTGGTTAACAGAAACACTAACAATCATACTGTAACATCTCAAATGGACTCACTGAAAATGACAGCAAATACTTGCAGCCAGGAAACTACAAGATTAGTGACTTTCTCATTTGTAAGACTGCTAGAGCTCAAAGTCAGTGCCGCCGTGTGGGCTGGCTTCTGCGGTCCAGCCAGAAATCAATCTGCCTGATTATCTCAGAAGGTTGTGATTTTTCAAAATTGCTGTCCAACATAGTCTGTAGGATGTACATGTGTGCCATCTCGCCATGTTGTCATAGCTTATAGGCTTGTTGTCTGGGACGCAGCAGTAGTTACTGGATGTGAAGTCCAGTTCAGCGTCAACGATGTAACCCCCACCGCACTGAGGGTAAACATGCAGCTGCTGAAAACATCTACTTTTTGAAAGTGTATCTGCACCTAAAAAAAATGAAAAATAAATGTATATATATATATATATATATATATATATATATATATACATTAAAACTGAACCAACTTAGCATTATATCACATTTAAAATTACAAATGTAGACTGTGTTGGAGTAGATGGGGGGGGGACTCCATGTTTTTGTAAATAAGCCCTGAGATACAGAAGCCACTTTCATCACTATTGACAAAAATTCAAGTAATTGGCTTAAACAGTGCATAAATCATTGTAGAAGACGCTGCCAGACAGCAGCCATGTGGAAATAATTCAACTACTGCATAAGTCACATTATCACAATTTGCACATGTAGCATGACCTCCAGTTCTCGATGGTGTCTGATTAGGGAGGTGAGGAGTGTGAGCTAATCAATGTGCAAAGAAGCATAAGTGCAGCGAGCGATCTGCAGTCCACGCTGAGGGCAGTGAGCTTGTCTTCTTGGTTTTTCTGCTGTCCCATCATTGAGCGTACACTTCATTCATCACCTGAGCTTCAACGTCAATGATAAGAAGCTGGAATGAGCTGAATATTTGATAGAAGTAGTTACCACACAGGGCAGAGAATAAGGATGTCTCTGACTGCTCTGAACTTTCTCCACTGCGTACTCATGCACTTAATGCTGCAGAGTCTCCATACTCCCCTTTGGAGATACACAGGAACAACTTTCCCTTTACATGTGACACAGTAGGTAGAGCATGTTACACAGAGCTGGTATGTATGAATGATAAAAAACAATGTCCAAGTACATGAAACTGTTTCAAAATCATATATAAATAGGCAACGTTGGGCTCCTGCTCTAAGATGCTGCAGGTTTGTCCTCTGACTGACAGATCTCCGATGGGTTTGGATGAATGGTGCAAACAGAGCGGAGTTCATTTTAATTGAACTAAACTCCTGGGATTAGAAATCACAAACACACATGGCAGATACAGAACATTTGAGCTCCTTTCCAGATGTAATCTAAAAGCATAGTTTAATTTTGCGGCTAACTTTCACAGAGTGGGAACCTCCTGCTAACGATGAAGCCCAGCTGTCAGCACCGTGAGTCTGCTACCCACAGAGAGTCACTCCGGTGATAATGATAAACTGTGGCAGCGTTGCATCCCATCCATTTATCTCAGTTGTCTCAGCTGAGAGTTTGTAAAAGTATGTGGTGAAAAATGAGGGCCCGCTTCTTCTCCCCTTAAATACAACTATACTGTATCAAAAAACACTGCATTTCATATCGACTCTGAAAACTGGCCAAAAAAGAAGAAGACCATTAAAAAAAACCAACAGTCTCACTCATACTCCTGGGCCTTTTATCACTTTGAGAAACTATGGTCCTTAACATATGAAATGTTTCTTTCCGAACCTCAGAATTTGCTTTTCTCTGACATGTGTGAAGAGCTCAGGCCAGTTTTCTTCAATCCCAGTACTCAGGAACCCCCGCGCTACATGTTTTACACATTTCCCTGCTCCTACATGCCAGGTTTAAATCAAAATACACAGTACTTCAACCTAATTAATTCCAGTAAAAATGAAAAGGAAACAAATTCATATGTTTTGGGTTTGTTTGAAAATGGGCACAAAAAGTTTGTATAGTCACTTAATCCCTAATTGTTCAGGCAGAATTTGACTTCCAACTTCCTGTAGAGTATTTTGATTAATTAGTGCTTCGTCTTCACAGGTAAACTGAGGCTGAATCTCATTTAAAATTCGAAAAGACTGGAGAGCAAAACATCTACAAAGTGTTATCAGACTAGCTCAAAGGGCTAAGACTTCTGTTTGATGGTAAAATCTGATATTTTTCAAATAAAATGTGAAGGGTCTGACGAAATATTACCAGCCAAGGATGACTCCCCCCACCCCAAGTGCATGCTGTTTAAAACATTTTTGAGCAGCAGTGTGACAGGCTACATGTACATCAAATTTAAGACAAGTGTACATACTGACTTAACATTGCTGAGTTTTACTCATATTGTAAAAAAAAGGTGTTTAATTCACCATTTTGCTTTTGTGACAGCTGTAAACTCAAACAGCAGGAACGTTTGCAGCTGTAAACGTAAACTCAGATTAAAACAGTTCAAATGTGGATGCGCGACGATAAATTTGTGAAGGGTGTGTTTTGAGATGAAGGCAGACTGTTTACTGAGGAACTGCTAGTAGAACATGGAATACATGATATTTTTAAGTTTGAGTGTGGAAACAGTTTAGGGAACGATGTTTAAAAGTATTAGGTGTGATTCAGCTACAGCTGAACATGTGATGTAAGACTGTGGTACAATCGACAAGTTAAAAGCACTCTATGTAGCAATACCACTCTGGACCAGATGGGGGCAGCATATCACGAGAAAGTTAATGACAGTAACATACAGTGACCCCACCCCCAACCCTCCTATGTCGCTCCACTAGTCTTAATCCGTGGTCACCACAGTGACTAGAGAAAAACATTACAGTGATGCTGTTGTGCAACAATTAGTGCTATAATTTTAGCTCAAATCTTAGTGTACGTAAGCCAAAATAGTTTAGTCTAATCACTACTCTGGAATAATAACTGCCAGTTCTGCAGCATATTTCCTTCTGGTGTTTGCTGAGAGTTGAGAGTTATCTCCATCAGTGGAAAGCAGCAGCAGTGATTTGAGGTGGTGATGGTGAGGCTTTCGTTTGAATCATGTTGTGGTCGCAAACTGACATGTGATCCGACATCCAGTCGGTCACCCGACTGGTATCTAAACCGCTTTTGTCAAAACAAAACCAAACAAAAAAAAAAAAACATGCAAGAAATGAGGTGTAACCATGCGTAAAACATAAGGTATTTAATGGAAACTGGACCGAGGGAAGAGACGGCGGTGTAGCTGTTTGTGCAATGCTTTGTTCAGAACGTGAACGATAAAAATGAAAAGACAACATAGGTAAAGGAATGGATGAATACACATGGCAGCAAATTGTTTGTGCTACAGAGAGCAGGGGATAAGTATAAAATCAATTGTAAAAAAAAGTAGTTACCAGCTCAAATGTGAAATGGCACATTTTGCGTACAGACTCTCCTCGTCGCTTCATGGGATTCCCTTCCTTCAGTGACATAAGCCTTTTCCTTGCCCATATATTGTAACAATGTGATATGAATCATTCCCACCCTTTCCTGCTGCCTACAACAGCCTGGAAACTGATTTCTTTGTGAAGAACTCTTGGATGAATATTCCAGGAAAACCTAAAGGACATGACGTTTATACTTCCTTGTCGCGCTCCTGAAGAGTGCAAACGGTGTCCACTGCTAGTCAACAATATCTTGGAAGTTTTCTAATGTTATGATGTATTCTATCTACATTCATGAATAGATATAACTTTGTCAACTTAAGATGTCTCGTACTGGGGTAAAACTACAGACCTTGAAACGACTGAGATTAACAGCAGATCCTGGGCTGAAGAGTCAAATTCCTGCAGAGTTCACACATACAAAGCGACATTTTTTAAAATGATTTTTTTTCTTATTCTCCAGGTGAAAAAAAAATAATCCCTCTACAGAAAAACAGTTCAAAAATCAGCTTCAATTCATAAGAATAAACCCTACTGTAGACGTGTGCAGGGCATTTTTCTTACAGCGGTCTGCATGCCTCCATCTGCTGAACAGGAGAAACCATCCCGTCTACAAGAAGCTCATGAGTCTCTAGTCAGAAACACTGCACATGTCATCAGTGACGCCACATTTCAGCCATGGTGTAGTGGGCAGAGTCGGTTGCCCTGCAACCCGCCACGCTGCGTCCTGACAGGGGAAACCAAAACAAGCTACTATACCTATCACACCCTTCCTAACGTAGAGTCTGGTCTCTTCTTATAAAAAATTAACACCTTCTTTTAAGGATTGTGGCTCTTTGTGGACTTTCATTAGAAGTAAGATGTACTGCACTGCAGATAAAACTATCATGATGTTTGATGGATAGCAGGTGTGGGAGTCGTTTTTTTCATCTGTCCCCTTTCAAGGCTTGAATTTTGAGCATGCTGTTGATTTTTTTCATAATTGGTTCAGAAATATCCCAGAGGTTGCAGAGGCTGTTTTTATGCTTACTTTAATTGTAATAAAACTTTTTATGCATTTAAAAGTTGGCTTAGGAGCAATGTGTTGATCCTTTTTTCACACGCATCGACAAGAGACAGACAGAGAGAGAACAACCTCGATTCACCACACTCATATGGCCCGTTTTGAAGATTCCTGCTAAAAAAAAAAAAAAAAAATTACATGCCTAATTTAAAATCAGCATATCTCAACACCAACCAAGTTTGAATAAATGTGGTATTAAAATAAAAGTAAACTCGGGAGACTAAAGAATATCTGTGAAGTCAAATTCATGTGACACCTGACTAGAATGAATGAAAAGTGAACACAGCAAAAATGGTGACAAAATTCCACTTTCAGAGTGCATATCTCTTTAGACTGATGTAGTGAAAACCTGTAATTATAACAGGCCGCCATTTCTTGTATGAAGTCGGATTTTCCTGTTGGGTAACAGAGCTTTTAGAGATGTTTTCGAGCATAAATGAGTGCTTAAAATTGGCCAATTTTGCACATTCAGCCACACCTGCACTAATGAGGTTTTTCGGGTACAGCCGTGTGCACCACCATGTATGTAGCACAGTAGCTGAGCTGCGGGGTTTGAACAAGGTCATATTTCAGGAATGACTTGACCAGTGTAAATGGATGACACTTCTGGTGAACATTCGCAGGCAAGGCATTACCAGTCAGAAGAAGGAAAAGATTGTTGCGTCCTCAACAAGTTTATCAACTTCTTCCGCACATTCCTTCGATTAATGGTGATTCTGATTTGATGAAGACACTTGGGTTTACATGGTTTGAGGGAAGAATTTCACTGAAATATGATTTATGATGGTAAAATATCCAAGGTACGACTGAACTCAGAGATGAGCTGCAAAAAGTAAAGTTGTCTTTGTTACTGGTCTTTGACCAGTGAAATTTTATTTGCGGAGTCTCGGCTTTAAACCGGTAACAGGACAGTTCTGATTGATTGATTCCAGTTTTCTTGCCTTTTTACATTAAAAATAGCTTGAACGATCTCATGTTGTGTTGGATGCCCATAACGATGTGAAAAGCTCTTACACACACACACACACACACACACACACACACACACACACACACACACACACACACACACACACACACACACACACACACACACACACGGACCAAGAGGTCGCTGACTGCAGTTCAGTCAAAGACAAGTGCCATTCCTCACAGGGATTTTCTGATGGCTACACTAACAGTAAAGCCTTTCATCGACTAGCTGACAGTATCAATACAATATGGAAAGCGACTTCAGCCACAGCTGACATCGTACCAGTGCGAGTACAATACTGTGTATGTTCAAGGTGGCCGTTGAAGGTAGAATGAACCAGAATATTGATCGTTAAAGCAAGAACAAGCATCCTCTTTAGAGCATGCAGATTGCCCTCCTTCTGGTTCAGCTCCTGTTTAGTTTTGAACTTTTTTCTTTCTTCACCCACAAATGTTTCAATAGTTGGAAAAGGTTTTGTAAAAAAGTTCTCATCGCTTAACATTTGTGCTTGGGAAATTCTTCCTCATAATACTGACATAAAATTCTGCTCATGAAAACACACTCATATTGCTGAAGTACATCTTTTTAAGTGCCATACAAATTCATCTTTATTTACTTCATCTTATTTACTAGTCTGCTGTACACACTCAGAGAGGGTTTTGTGTCACCTTGTGCAACAATAGATATTCTTGTGATGCTATCTGACAAAAATCTGCATATAAATGAATTATCTTTTCACACTCCGATTAGCTGCACTGCCCAAGCGTGCCCAAACACAATGAACAGCTGGGACACAGCATGATGAAAGCATTAAGAGAGCCGGTCGCAGGATGAAACATTCAGCAAAACTGAGAATACACTGATTTGTCTCATTTTGCATTCAAAGAGCTTTTCAGTTAAACCTGAGACAGTAGAGAAATGCAGGTTCTGAGCAAAGCCACTTAGATTAGAATCACACGAAAGCAACGGCAATAATAGAAAGACAATAATAATTACATTTTTTTTCTGATCCTTTGCGAGCAACTGCAGTAGAGTAGTAACGAACAAACCTGTTGACCACATGAAATGGCCGAGAGTTCACTGTTGACTAATAACAAGCAAACAAGCACACACACACAGCCACTTACACACAAGCGTTTAATACTGGCGGTATGAAGACACGCAGGTGCGCCGGTGGGCTGTGAGCATGGAGTAATTTCCTGGACCAATAGGATTATCTGTGTATGTCTTGGAAGATGGCAGGGAATCAGCCTTCAAGTTACTGAAACAGTTAGCGTTAATTGGTCTTCATCTGTCACCTCAAACAGAGCTGAGGACTGTTTGAGTCCCAGAGAGAAAGAAAGAGAGAGGGATTACTGACAGGACAGTGATGAAAATTGGTCGCAAGATAATGAGTCTCGTTGTCTTTCCATCCTCTCATCTTGTGTGTCTCTCGCTCTCATTATTCAGAGCGACTGGGTTGAGAGAAGCTTCACAGTCTGCTGCTTATTAAAAAAAAACCCAAAAGCGCTTTTAGATGAGTTCATCAGCCTCTCCGTCCTTCCATTCTTCCATCATCTCTTCATCCCCTCCTTCATTTTCCTCCCCCTCTCAGTTTGAACACTTACATCCTTCCTATCTTGGACTCTCCATCCCTCCCTCTTCCATCTGTTTATTTTTTCCACCATCCTGTAGAGTAAAACAGTCAGACAGATAGATGAGAAGAAGGAAGAATACACCGAGTCCCAGACAGGAAAGAAATCAAAGAGCTCCGGAGAGGAAAAGACAATTCCCTTTGTGACAGATGAAGCTTTCATATAAAAATGCGTACTTTTCCCAATTTCCTGTTGATATTCTTTGTAGTTTAGCTCTTCCCCTACAACCCTTCTTCATCTCAGACCAAACTCTCCACCCCCTCCTCCGGTGCATCTGTGCCTCCACCGCAGAATGTTTGGAATCAATAAAGATGGTTGTTGGCAGATGAAAGTTACGGGGCGGGACGGTGGCCCGCTAAACGCTCATTTCGCTTCACACAAATCACCACCTGCGTCGAACCGACATTATGTGACGGCTGCATCCTGCAACAATTAAAAACTCATGCAAATGTGCTGTAAGGAGAAGCATGATGGTGCTGGTTATATCTGCATATGGCGTGTTCTGACAGGCCAACATAATTATATTCAGACAGCACAGACACAAATAATAAAGGAAGGAAACAAAGGAAGAAGAAAAGATAATTGCTGAAAGATAATAATAGTATTGCTGTCAGGTTGCAGTGGAAGACATACCAATATTTAGTTAATTACTGCATTAGGTGGTGTGTGTAGAATTTCACCCATGTGAACAACAAAGAGGCTCAAACCGAATGAATCTCCTTCAATTATGCCCTGTGTGCATTTACAAGCGCGCGGTGGTGTATTCCTCTTCCCAGGCTCTTGCTTCTGCCTGTATTTTTCTAGTTTCTTGATATTTTGCTGTGCTCTGGGTGTTTTAGAGCGCCCGCCTTTGGGCAGAAGGTGTGTAAACATCAGCCAAATCAAAGCGCTTGGTATGAGGGCTATAAGAAAAAAATAAAAGAAAATAAAAGCTCCAAGTGCTGTTTTTGCTCCCTCTCTCTACTCTACACATTTTTAGGGCACAGCGGAGTAGGAACTTCCTTGTAATTTCCAGCATCTTGCTGTGAAATTGTCTGTAGGTGTTAATTTGTGCTTTAGAAAATAACTGTCCCCCATACTTCCTTAACATGGGAAGCAACACCCACACGTATTTTGCTCTTTTTCAATGCCAAACAGGCAGACTGGGTGGTGGTACAGCACACAGGTGCAGTTCTGAGAGGCCTCTTATTGCAGAAATCAAAAACACGCCCACTAGCCTCTGAGAATGAATAACATGTTTTCAACTTTTGACGTGGTGGTGCAGGACAGAAATGAGAAATTCAACACGACACCTACATTTTCCAGATAAATGATGATGGTGATCCAGTGATGATAGTGAAGCAATCAGAAATACACAGAATGCTAAAATGCGCATGGTAAAGGAGCAGAGAAACTTTCTAATGTACGATAAATTAAGCAATTGTCCCCTGATTGCAGTTCCCATGGTTACATGGGAACTGCAATCCACATGAGAGGCAGGGGGAGATGGTGTGGGATGCAGACCAGCAATTGTTTTCCATGTGACAGTGTCCTCACTGCTTTAATCTGAGACAGACCGCGGTCATTTGCTTTCACTTCATGAACAGTTTTTGTTTCACTTAACTTTCTCCATGAGACAAAAATGTTTCCAACCTCCGATAAATGGCATCACGGCTGCCAGCCACTGACAACAAGGTGAACCTCACTCTTGTTTAGTCTGGATTAAATAATGTCCAAAGTCTCCAAAAAAAAGATCTGTCAGAGCACATGACAGTTCAGTTCAACTTTCAGTTAACTTTGTTGCATCTTAAATCAGCTGTAACCCAAAGGAGATGTTAGTGTTTTTGGACGTCCTGTCCTTCATCTTCCAGACGTGCTTCAATCCTGTTCAGGGTAAGCCGATGCTTGCTTATACTTTATTTATTTAAAATACATTTTATCACCCTACACAATCATTGTTCACTTAACTACATTTTTAAAATGCAGTGCTTCTTGAAGATCACTTAAATTACCTCAAATGTTGGTATTTTAGGAAATACTTTCATGTCAAACTATTAAAGTACTATTTATTATTTTATTTAGGTTGTGTTTGTGCAATTTTAATTAACAATGGGGGTTAAACAATTGACAAGAAATTGCATTTTAGCCTAAATAAAATTATTTTACACGCTAATCTAAACTTAAAGCTTAACTGTGGAGCTCTATAAAACCTTAAAGAAGTACATTTGTAGAAAATCGTGTCAGTAGCTAATTGTTGTTTTGATCAGTTCTAAATGAGAAGAAAAGTCAGATCTGCACAGATATGACTCCCACGGATGGAAATAATTATAAAGACTTAACTGTAAAACAGTTGGCTTTTTAGTGTCAACATGTACAACATGTGAAAGTGCATAACCACGGGAAAAAAGCAGAATTGTTGGATTTTCTTTATCTTATATTGTCAAAAAGATTTGCCTTCCTTCACTTTCAACCTCGTGAACATTCAGATGGAGGAGAATGAAGAAGCAAATATTCATGTGAAGTCTTCCCTCGTGGCCTCTCAGCTCATTGACTCATATCACATCCAGAGAAATAATCACTTCAGACACAAGAGACCTGTGAGATTTGTTTTACTAAGCTTTTGTCATGTTTCTGACAGAGTTCCAGCATGTGTGCATGCCTAACATCCAAATGCTAAAGCACACGGGAGACATGATTCATCAATGGCTGTGAGGCTGATGCAGAGCTACTGATCACAGGTTAGAGCAGTTTAAGGTACGCACAGACCATTCTTCACAGAAGTCGTCAACATCATTTCACATCTTCATCACAACACGTCTCTTAACCTCAAGCATTAGTGGGGAAAGCAGAAAAACTAATCAACATTTGCAGGAGAGCCAGTTTGCACTTCAAAAAAAAAAAAAAAGCAATCGACCATTTACGATTTATCTTCCTGCTGAAGACAGTGTTGATCTGTGTCGACAGCGAAGATGAGGAGGAGAAAGAATCTGGATGCTGTGTGTGGTGGTGTGTATCCACAGCAACCAAATCCGACAAATCCACTCTCTTAGAGTTTACTCTTGACAGTGGCCTCTGTGGGAGCTGACAGAGAAAAATTGAAACTTGTAAAACAAGTGCAGAGGACATTTTACCTTAGTCACACAGTACTTAATAGCATTTTGGCATTTGAAGTGTCTAGTTGCTTCAGAGAGATCTGTTAGTGAGGATTAGTCACACTCAGTCCAACATGGCCATGGACACGCTCAAAACATGCAGGCACACGCGCATACACATCACACAGCCAGCCAGAGCAGGCACTGCCAGGTGTCGGAGACACATTAGGTTTATGGTGGAGACTTGGAGGCGTGCCTGCAGCAGCTCTGTCACACAGACAGTCAGTTCCGGTCCATGTACCAGCCAAGCACCGTTACTGCTCGCTCACTGCTGCTACAAAATCTGCTGCACATCCATTAGACGAGGAGGACGCCAACAGCTCATGCAGACCTTTCTTTTTAAAGGGACACACCTGCAATTCTGGAGAATAAAGCTCCTTGGCCATGCCACCTATTGGGAAGGTGTGAAAGTGCTGATTTCACGTTTCAAGTGTAGATTTGATTACGCACTGCAGTCTGATGCCTCAGTATGCTGACTGGAAGCTTGTCTAACCATGAAAGTTTAAAAAAAAACGCTTTCTGACTGAGTCAATGTCACTTTTTAAAGCAGTATTAATTGATTTTCTGTGCCAGCTGTGGGCGGCAAAACAAGCTGTAAACACAAAACTGATGTATTATGACTTCAAAAAGCCATAGCTAGTATAGTGCACATTCAATATTCACTCACTCTTCAGTTCTGCCTGCAAACACCTGAGGGAAATACTCAGGGCTGAATATAAACTGACACAAAAACTACACTTAACACTTTTCTAACTAAATCACACATACGCACAATTTTTTTTAGAGGCAATCAAGCCTGATACGATGAAGTGGAAATGAAAAATAAGGCGAGATCGAGTTCAATACAAAACAAACCAGCCAATTTCACAGAGCTTGCATTTTGTATTATCAAGTAATTCCTTGTTCTTTCTGTTTTCATAATTGTTTACACGCATTAATTTCAGTATGTAAAATTTATTCTCCACAAACTCAAATGAAAATAAATGAGTTCAGCTAATTTCATTGGACCCATTCTACTTTTTTCTTTCTTTTTTTTTTTTTAAACAGTTGTGGCACTATAAATAGCAGCTCTGCCATCGGTGAAGGACCATATTGAGCCGTTTGTCAGCACAACCATTTCTTTTTCCTTCTGCCACGGCCCCTTGCTTTAAACACATTTGATTTTCCTTGTTATTTTTTCACATTCAGTGTCTTCAGTCGTCTCTCTAACAGGCCAAGATGAATAAGTTTGTCAGTTAGTTATACCATTTGAAAGATTTAAGGAACGTCTGCATTTGAGCACAGTTAAAATGAGAGGACGCAAGGCTCCGGCATGCGGCTGCATCTCAAATGTACAGACACTTGAGCAAACACAGTTTTATACTTCTAAAGAGACGAAGGCACAGTTTTGCCTTTGTGCATTTTAGTTCGGTCTTCACGCAGCTTTACTTTACTTCTTCATCATCACCAGCTGTTTGGAAACAGTGTACATCTTCCATTGATGCATCGCAGGCAGCACAGAGTTTTGTCTTTTTCCTGCTTCAACTTTTTCAATAAAAACTGCCTTAAATTTTAAAGCCATCAATCAATTACTCTATATTCACCGGGAGCGATTTATTGACAGATTTTCTCTGCAGCCAAGCATAAGCGTGAAGACAAACTAAACTCACACAAACGTCTTTTCCTCAAGGCCCAACAGTTTATTGTTCTGTGTGGTGCAGAGCTGGATGGGGAAGACTGCTATGGAATAAAGCTCCCAGTGTTATAATTGTCTGGATCTCCTGATACTTCCTTTCCCTCTTTCCAAAACTCATACCGAAGCAAACAGACCTTCTACTCAGTCTTTAACAATAGGCTACAAAACATACTTTTACTTTAAAAGAATAAACAAAAAGTAAAATGTGTAACACGGCTTGTGCTCTTTCCAGTCAGCATTACAGTTTAGTTATATTTTAGAAGCATACAAGTGCATCGCAGTTTGAAATCTCATTATTTTTAACCACTGATCTTCCCTGAGGCCAGAGACAAAATGAAAGAGATCCCTCCTGGTCGAAGCTGTCCACAAAGGGACTCTCCACACTGCAAAATTGCTCTCATGTTGAACAGGCTGCTTCTCTTTTCTCTCAGGCTCTCTGTGTAATGCAAATCCTTACTTTATGGTGTGGTATAAATGTTGTATTGAGCTGTCAGGCAGAAAGCATAGTGTTGTACAGAGTTATATATTCAAATGCCAGAAGCATTTGTCTGCCGATCGCTGCCAGAGAGGCCATGCATTATATTTTTTATCCAAAACTAAGCAACCTGCTTGTGTTCACTGTTTTCTTGTGTTTATTCTTTTTTTAAATTTCACCTAATTTTTCTTTTTTTTCTTTTTTTTTTTGTCAACCTGTCAGCTGTAGATGAATAAAACATTTTATCTTTACATACGGAAGGATTAGTAATGGTATTAATTAGGGTCCATGTTAGAGTCTTTTTAGACATTTAGAGTATGAAAGTTTGCGTTATGGCTCCATCTTAACAGTTCATCTCGATATAATAATCTGTTTATTCGCAGGCTACATTATTTAATATTTAAATCTGTTGAATCACAACAGCCTCAGCTTTGGTTTTTGGAAACAGCTTGGAGTTAAAGCAATTCATCCGGACTGAGGCAATCAAAATAATATCACATTGATGATTTCTTTTTTTTCTTTTGTTTCATTTTGTTATTCTTTACAGATGACAAGTATACATTTGTCTAAATAATATTTTTAGGTCTTCCTCTACCCATTGAAGTGTTCCAGGACGACCTTCTCTTGCGTTACCAGCCAAGCTGTTAGCAGCGGCATCACCCAGGCCCAGTTTAGACATGGTTTTAAAAAGCATCCTGGGAAATCCAGTCACAAGCAGCCAACGCTGGTTCAATATCTGAACACATTTCAGCAGGGATTCAGATCAGATCACTCAGCATCCGTTTGAAGAAGTTCTGGGACACTAAAGTCCACATTTTTTTCATAGTCTGAACATGAAAGTGTCGTTAGATGTATTCGGGGACGGCTGTCATCAGCTCAGGTCAAGTCATTTGATTTGTCAAGTGGATGTTCTTTGTCATTCAACTTATTCTTTGGTTTGTAGCCGATCTTTTCTTGTATTGTACATATTCATTGTTGAATAAAGTTGGAGGAGAAATGGTTGTATTTTCACGGATCATCTCAATTTGTTATTTCCAGCTGTTCCTTGGGAATTATGCCAAGTTATTTCTAGCTGCCGCCCTTCATGTTTAAAAATACCATTCAATTTGGTGTTTGGAATAGAAAATGATGTGCAAATCTAATTGCATATAGAAGTTTGGAAGGAGGTCAGATCCAATCACTCAAGACACATTTGGACACACATTTTACTTTCCAGGACGCATTTTAATGCAAAGTCTGAACTGGTGCTCAGAGCTCACGCCGGCGTCTGTCTCCACGATCAACGTGGACTGTTGACGTCCGTTTGACGTCTGGGCACTAATTGCTGTGCTGACATCATCAGGTGAGCACAAACTTGTATTTTATAAGTTGCAGTTTCTACTTTTTATTCCTTAAACATAACTCCAGTTTTGCAATGGT
The DNA here is from genome assembly GCA_014839995.1 of Xenentodon cancila. Classification (NCBI taxonomy): domain Eukaryota; kingdom Metazoa; phylum Chordata; class Actinopteri; order Beloniformes; family Belonidae; genus Xenentodon; species Xenentodon cancila. The sequence goes on along the minus strand of CM026205.1, from coordinate 13,252,997 downwards.
ACTCTCCTTTTGTAATGTTTAATAAATCTTCTACATTTATTTGCTGCCTAAATATGTCAAATCACTCCCCACGAGAGGCTGGGCCGTGCTCAGCTCAGCTTGTTCATTGTTTCCATGACCTTAATACAACTAAAAATGGTTTTTGCCATCAGAAAAAAGCAACGTTTTTTTTTTTTTTGTTTTTTTTTGACATGCGTATAAAGAAATAAAAGCAGAAAGCACAAGACTGTTTAGACCTCACTTTCAAAATGTTTTAGAAGCAGGAGGTCAGATTGATTTATAGCAGTGGTAAAAGTAAGACATTAGGGGTTAAAGCTGCACTTGTAATATGAATGCTTAATTTCAACAATTAAGTGAATGACTGGTCTTGCTTAGGAGCCAAACAGCTTGCAAATATAACATTATAAATCATGAGTGTAATCAAAACAAATGGGAGAAGTCATCATGTCGCAGCGAGAGCCAACGACAAATCACATAAAATTTATATATTTACTAAACTTCATTTAACCAAACAGATCAATCTGCCGTGACAGCATGATACTCTCCTTTTAGTCTGTTTTGAAAAGAAGCTTCAGGAGGATTCGCACAATGAAGAAGGAACCTTGAAGGCTAACATTTCTGCTTAATATTCTTTTCAAATGGGATGCTTTTTACTTTTGTGGAAAAAGCATTTTTCTTCTTTACATCAGCTTGTAAACTAGCCTGCTTCCCTCTACCGGAGATGATTTAAACAGGTCAACACTACTTTTCTACAAGTAAACTAAATGTTGTTATTCAGGTCGACACACACCATGCTGGGTACCTTGATAATAAGCTTCCGTCTTTGGTTCAGGCTAAAGGGATGTCCACAGAAATCAAAGTAAAAACAAAGAAGAAAATGAAAAGCTCTAACTCGACACTAAACTTGAAAAAAGAGGAAATGAGAAAAAGAGTGAAATACTTCGCTTTCTGGGTTCTCTCTAAGTAAAAAGCAGTTTAATAATCAACAACTCCAGAAAGAATTTAGATGATGTCAAAGAAAAAAAGCAAACATCTTTACATTTGCTTTGAGTTTCATTTCTTTCCTGACAGTATGAACCCAGAATACTTCATGTTTTCTATTTCTCACATCCACTTTACCATCTTTTGTTAAATAATGAAGGTATCACAGGTAATCGCATAGATGATTTGTTTCAAATGCAGTATCTATGAAAGGCTGAGTCTTTGAGGAGCAAAGGTAGTATGATCGTATCCTCTCTTTGTCGTCAAATGGATGAGAGAATCATTGTAAAGTTCAAAAACAATGCGCCTCAAAGAAAGACTAAACCATGTGCATATTTCTCCTTTTACAGAGCATAGTATGATCAAATAATTTGATGAATCAGAGATTTTAATGCATAAAAGCTGGAGAACTAACTTAAGACAGAAACCCATGAGTTTAGGCAGCACTGCATCTAGAATTGCATCTCATGTAAACGCTGTCCAGAGACGGTGTCAGTGTCTGGACTGACCACCACTCACTGGAACAGCGCTACTGTCAGACGAATCAGATTTTTTCCTTTCAGTAGACATAGGTGCCATGTGCTCTGGCCCAAAGATCAAAAGGAGGGGCAAGCTGTTGTCATTATTAAGTCCAAAAACTACCCTATCAATGCCCTTTTCCAAAAGTCAATTAAACTGCTGTGATGGCAGAAAAATCCCAAAATAAGAAAATGCAAAACTTCACAATATACATGTCAAATGTAAGGCTGAAGAAGGTGCTGGTACTGGAATGTCTTGTAGCTCTAATATGCAAACATTTATGCACTCTGGAAATGAAACTACAATGTAAATACACTTTTGATTTACTTTCAGTATATAAAGAATGTACCTGTCTGTGTTGCCCAGGTTACCAAAATGACTCCATATGCATTTGTTTTTCTACATGCCAAATTTATTATAGCTCATATTTTACTTGAAGTTATAACGAGAGTAAGAACACTAAATTGTGTCCTTGGGTGATTAAGATGTAAAGATAAAAATTTACAGCATGTAGAAGAACAATTACATTTGGTTACTGGGGTTTTCCAGGATCTGTAACTGCACCATCTGTAGACAGGGGTAGAAAACAAACGAATGCAGCAAAAATGCTCACCTAAACCACCAATCTCTGGCATTTATTTAATTGTAATCCAGAGTCAGTGTTTGTGAATAAATCTTAATTCACCAGAGCCAGTGCCACAAAGACAGCGATTATCAATCTGCTATGATGGACTGAATCAGTGATATAACTAAATACAGCATGAACAAGCCTGATCGTCATATTTTGTCAAGGTCATGCTGTTGCACCATATATGAAACTGATGGCACTGACATGCTTGTGTGTGTGTGTGTGTGTGTGTGTTTGTGTGTGTGTGCTTTTCAGAAATGTAAAAAAAAACACTTCATAAAACAAACACGATTCAGGACACTGTGCATTGTTTGTGTATGTGGACTAGAGTTCATGTTTATCTATTGTAATTAAACCCATTTAAACAGGCTACATTAACACCATCCTGTGTGTTTACTGGCCTCCTGCATGTGCGAACGTGCTGGAGGTGCAAATAGCACACAGTGAGCAATGCAGTGTGTGTGTTTATTTATGCGTGTGGCTAAATGTGACTGAGCTGATCCGTCACTGCTATATGTAGATGTGTGTGTGTGTGTGTGTGTGTGTGAGTGAGAGAGAGAGAGAGAGAGAGAGAGAGAGAGAGAGAGAGATAAAACTCACCACCAGGAAAGTAGAGGGGGAGATTCTGCAGATACAGCTTCTTATCCGTCGGCAAGAACACACAGAAGATGACTCTGTCCAACTGACACACACAAATGACCTTTATTACAAGCATATGCAGTAATTGTGAATTCATCAGTTGCAGGAGGGGACAGTGTGTGTGTGTGTGTGAGACACAGTGTGTGTCCACAGAATCATGAGAATGCAGCTAATGCATCAAACCATTACTCCGCTATTAGGTCCATTATGACCATGTCACAACAAAGTGCTTATTGCTCTGCATGTTGCAGCCACAGACCTGAAAACGTGGAGGGAGGAGAAATGTGGACGTGTGTGGATGTGTAGAAGGAAAAGAAAAGGAAACTGCACATGTGTCGATGTGTGTGTCATTTATTTCTCTCAGGGTGAAACATTAGTTGGATCTTGTGGTACAAAGGTACAAACTTCCGTTCACCAGCATCCATGCACGCACGCACGCACGCACGCACGCACGCACGCACGCACGCACGCACGCACGCACGCACGCACAGTTAACCTGTCAGTCTTATTTACATCTTTAGTATACTTAAAGAACATAAAGAACAGTAAATCACATGTTCTGATGTAACCTGACAATTAAAGTTACTGTAGCAACAGTGAAAAGATGTTTCCAGGGATAGGCAGGAGCGCCACTGTAAGCTGAATCTGACAAACATTATTACTACCCTAATATCTCCACAATGGCTGTGATCTCTGTTTCAAGGGGGGAATCTCAATTTATAGTCGGGCTGTTTCCGTAACTTTCTGTCTGATGCGGGAGTTTAAGTCTCACTGCTTTCAAAGACTGAATTTTCAACAGCCTGCTAGCCTGCAGCCCATGGTTTCAAGTCCAGGCTTGCTGCACAATTTCCATCACTCACCAGGATTTGTACGGAGGCTAAAAGGGAAGATATGGAAATGTGTGGCAAGTTACTACATCCCCTGGGTTTGAATTTTTAACCTTAACACTAAGGTGCCTCCACTGGCAGTAGGAAACAGTAACAGTGGGAACCTAATTTTGATATTACGGCATCAGAGAGCCTGAAGAAGCAGCAGCTAACAATAATATCAAGTGAATGTAATGGCTCTCTGAGGACTTCCTGTCTTCAAAAGAAACACATTACACAGTTTGTAAATATTCCCTTCTCAATTGGAAAATCTAACTAAATCTGCTTTATACTAACAGATCTGCTGGAGGTAATAACCAGATTCGAATATTCATAGCCCAATTATACTTGATTGCTGACATTCACATGATCAACTACTATATGTGTGTGTGTGTGTGTGTGTGTGTGTGTGTGCTACTTGAACATGAGGAACATCATTCAAAATCGAATATAGTAAGAAAGCTTGGCAAAAGCACAAAATACAATAAATGCAGAAGTGTAAATTCAAGGCAGGCTAAACATTTTCTAGATGACAACACATTAAATGTTATTTGAACGTAACACGTAAACAATACAAAGCGTCAGCTCCTCTCGCCACTGCACTAAGAGAAAACACGGCCAAATCACAAACCTGGATTCTCCCAACTCTTTTTGTTTCCAGATTACGGAGGCTAAGCTGTGTGTGGGGACTGGTCGGTACTCCCAAGATAACGCAGAAAGTAGATGGGGAGGAGATATTCACTGAATATGACAAAATATGTTCTGGGTTAGAAGTGTCGTAAGATTGCTTACCCTACCTTTAAATACGGGCATGTTAGTGGTGTCGGCAAAGGAGAGATTTGTGGAAGAGTTTTCAAGAGATCTTTGGAGGTAGAGTGAGACCTCCCTGCTCTGATAGCATTTGTAAACACTTCCATTGTGGAACTACAACCAAGTTCAATCTGGACAAAGACTGTGTTGGAGTTCCAGATCCAGATGTTCCTGGGAGGAGCGCAGCGGTTGGTCTCGAATGCTACAATACAATCATATTTGACTTGATGTAGTATTTGAGTCTCTAAGGATGAGAGTCAGTTTGCAATTAGTTAAAATATCTTGGGGTCACCAGGTCACTATAAAAAAACAGACTATTGTACCATCACAGTCTCATGAAAGGGTAAAACAGATGATGACCGCATTCGTTAACTGTACCTTCCACCAACGGTGAAAATTGTTCTTGGCTGTAGGTAGTAAGTCAGTTTCCTGCAGGATCACCATTTGAACACCCTTATTCACAGGTAGTCTCAGACTAGAGGAATAGATAGCAGTAACATGTCTTTGATGATAATGACAGCTTATAAGTAAATAATAACACCAGCTCTGTATTGTTTTGTGAGTTAACCTTAACAACTAGAGTGGTCTGGTTATGAAGTTACAAGAAACACCCAGTGCATTCAAAACAAAGGCAGTTATCACCTGACTTTGAAATATAGCAGTAATATGGAATAAATAAACTCGAAAAATATTTCAGACTTAAGTTATCAGACAATTGCCAACACCATTATAAAGATTTACCATCAGTTGTGGCAGAGCTCTGATGAGGCAAATGCACGAAGACGTGCATGTCTCTCTGCTGCAGGCCCCTGAAGGGGAATGGATCGGAGCTGCTGAAGCTTCCGTCCACCTGTCAGAGGGTTGGTAGTTTGACTTCCAGCCCCTCCATGTGTTGAAGTGTCCTTTTGCTAAAACAAAAAAACAAACTAAACAAAAACTCTACATTGTCCTAGATATGCCCATCAGAGTGCACACAAAGAGGGTGGGTGGAGGTGGGTGGATGAGGATGGGGCTGGAAGGTGTGGGGCTGCGTGTACAGAGCAAGGGCCATTACCACTTGTCATGAAAAACCCAGATTAGGTGGTGAGTCACAGTAATAATAAGTTGTCACACAGACTTGCGTGCGAGCCGGCAGCAATCTTAGCGTGTTAACTGTGACTATTGCATTTCTGTTGGTACCAAGTTGGGAAACTTTATGTTCAGACGGCACAAAAAAAAGACCGTTTAATTCCATATAATTGGTTTGTCACATGCTTGGCGATTTCCTCATATTTGGCTTGACACACAATTGGTTTTATTGTCATATACCAGAACACACAATTAGGGTAAGTGTTGACAAGCAGCCACTTTGGCGAAGAACAGAACCACTCTGTCCTACACTTGGTTGGATCTGGGGTCACTCTGACCTCTGCAACGCTGTTCAAACCTACAACAGGTGAAAACATTATGGTGTCTTCTATCATGATTATGGAAGAATATACAGCCACTTCAGTAACGTTGGAGGAGGAGGATGAGGATGAGGAAGGGGGCTCTGAGACGGTTCTGACAACTTCATCTGTTGACAAAGATTGTAGATATAATTTAAAACCGCAGCGGCAATATTAACTTTTTTTTTCTTTTTTTAACTTATTTGTAAAACATAAGAACTATAAACCTACTTTGCTTCCTTTCTTGTAATTATTTTGCAGGTACTCCACAGATAAATTATTCCTTTTTTTTTTCTTAATTATTATATTGGATGCAGACTGTTGGCACATTGCCTCGTGTCTTTAGTCCATTTTGCGTCCTACGGTGTCTGTAATTTTCTAATTCATTTTCTACATTACAGAACTGCAAGCCAGAGCAAGCCCAACAAAAACACATTGTAAAACACCTTAAATTGGAGGATTGAGGAACAAAACCCATTTTCCTTTTGTGAGCACTCCTACTTAATGTGCATGTAAATAAACTCACTATCTCAATTATTAACAAGACTTTTTTTTTCTTTTTCTTTAAAAAGCACACAGTGAAGCTAAGTGTTGGAAAGAAATTAAATAACTGCCTTGGTAATTTGGCTTTATGCTTTTACAAACAACCATTCAAGGTTTTTTTTTTTCTCCGTTGTGGTGTAATGTTTTATGTTTATTTGTTGCGCCCGCAGTAGCTGATGGCATCAGTTGACTGGTATTGCTGAAAAACCTCTGGAGATGCCAGGCACCAATAATAACATCAACAACACCATATGTGAGAAGAGATGCAGCGCTGTGGGAGGATACCTGTAAAGTAAAGGAGGAACCAGGGAGGAGAGCTTAGAGCAATGAAAACAACTGACTGGAAAGTTTGCACTCCATTCCAGTCACCTGTTCTCCGTCTCCATCCTTGCCTTCCAGTCATCTATGCCATCATTTTGTCTTTTCCCTGCTCAATGTTTCCCCCAAGGGCTTAAAAAAAAGAAAAAACAGCATGGGCATATGTGTGTGTGTGTGTGTGTGTGTGTGTGTGTGTGTGTGTGTGTGTGTGTGTGTGTGTGTGTGTGTGTTAGAAGGGTTTAGTCCCATAAGGAGCCAATTAAAGCGCAGACTTCACCATGAGCATAAGAACCAGAACTCGAGTGTGTGTGCTTAAATGTGTGTCATTGTGTGTTTACTCAACGCACTTCTTCTCACACTCACCAGACAACCAAAACAACAGCTGTGAAAGAAATAATACCTGGAGGAGATGGTGGGGAGAGAAAAAAAGAGAAGAAAAAAATTGGACAATCATACAGACGTAAACACACACGGGGACACACAGACACGTACGTACTCACCTTGTCATGATGAGCATCAAGATACTCCCTCACAGTTGCCAGGGCCTCATGCACAGCGAGCTGGGGTGGATATCCTACACAAACACACCGCATCAAAAATGCTCTCACAATTACCACGAGCAGGTGCAGTGACAGATCCGTGTATTTGCATTAGGCTGCTGTCTGCTGTGTTTTGTTGTTTTTTCCCCCCTCACCCAGAAAGGTAAGTTTTGGTTTTTTTCCCCCTCTCCACTATTCCTAACACTACTCTCTTTGTTTTCTCACTTCGTCTCATCTCTACTCTCCTAATCCAGCGAGACGCAGACGCAACACACTCGTCAGTTACAAAGAGACAGATGGAGGAGGACCAGAGTGCTTCTTGTAGAGTCATTCGACAGCTGAGACCTTTCAGTGCTGGAAAAGCAATGAAAATTCATCATCTGGCCAACGTGCGCAGCCCAAAACTAACATACTGTGATTAGTGAGTCCTTATCAATACAATAAGAGGGGCCTGGGCAAGTTAACACTGGCAAATACAAGAGGGTGCAAATTAACTCTGAATGAATTATCGTTACTGTTATTGATATTTAATACAAATAGATTTATAATTACAAATTTAGGTGTTGTCACTTATTGAATTTTGTGACAGTGAAGCTGATCAGGATTGACATCAGAAGTTCACAGCTTCTCAGTTGACATACATGTTGACAACATAAAGAGCAAAACTGATTAAAAAAAGGATGAGGATGGGAGCTGTTCCCTCGGTCGTCATGGGGAACGTAAGATCTCTGGCAAATCAAATGAAGGATCTTAGATGCTGATTCTGATAGCTTTCTACCTGGCGTTCAGACCATACTGACAGACAGGGACTGCAAGAATAAAGGCTTTCATTACTTGTTAACAACAGATGGCGTAATCCATGTTTCTGTGAAGGAGCACCTCATTGAACTGTGTTGTGAGTGTTGTTTTGGTAGCAGTACCTATTTTGCCTTCAGCTTCTGCCACTGCTGCATCGAACATCATCAGTTCAGTTGATGCAAGGCTACAAAGACCCAAGCACATTCATGGCAATCTCTGGAGACTGCCTCTCTCCCTATTATGCTTCTACAGTAACTTTCAGTTTGTCAACTGCTCCTCTAGAGGGGAAAACAAAAAACAAAAACAAAAACAAAAAACCCAAACTGGGTTTATTCTATGCAAATGTTAGAAATGCACACAGCTCCTCTGCTCTAACTCCATCAGGAAAAGCAGGTCATAATCTAGTCGTTCTTATCTCCACTTCCATAAAAGAAAAAGTGAGGAGGTGGTCCCAGGAAGATGAAGAACCACTGACAGGTACAGGGGACGCACGCTGTGAACCATATGGGGATGGCCATGCTATGAGTGTGCAACTGTGTACATCAGCCTCTGTTTGCAGAACATCCTCTCCACTGGGACAGTGAGAGGTTTGTGCAGTAGTGTCCTGGATTATCAGTGATCTTAAGGAGCTGCCGAAGGAAAAAGATGAGAAGCCTTCAGGGAGCCTGCAGAAGCAACTTAAAAGCAAGCTAAGACAGAGAAAAGAGTTGTCCAGGAAAAGAGATTAAAGTAAGCTCCATTATAACAATTTGCTTTTAACAAGATTCTACCTGAGTTTCTATGTGAGTTTCAAAAATAAAGGTTGACGCCTCCTCCACCACCACCTGAATTATTGACTACCTGACAAACAGACCACAGTTTGTAAGAATGAAAGGTTGCACGTCTGAGCAGCTGGTAAGCAGCACAGGAGCACCACAGGGGACGGTGCTCGCACCGTTTCTGTTCACTATGCATCACCTCAGACTTCCGGTGCTGTCATCTGGAGAAATACTCTGATGACTCCGCTGATTTGTGGTTGTGGGTATGAGTTTGAGTACAGAGAACATGGATAATACAAAGGAGATAATTGTGGATTTATAAGGGCTAAAACAAGTATAAGGAATAAACATCATGTTACTTTCATCATGAATGAAAGGGTGGAGGTTTGGAGGTGGACCACATATGCCCAGATGTTAACCTGGACAACAGTGTGAACATCAGAGGCAGCATTGATGCGTCCACGAGAAGGAAAGGAGCCGACTAGAAACGCCAAAAGAAGTTGCTGCGGGACTGTTTAAATTCAACAATTTAATTCAAAGACTCCTTCACTCTGCGCAAACCAGGAATTCCGTCATGCAGGAAACATCAGAGAAATGACCTCATACTTTTAAACCCTAAATGAGGAGTCTGTTGTGCTGACTTCAACATGCTTCCTCTCCACACATCACATTGCTTTTGCCGGCACTGGACAAAAACTGGCTTTTGAATAAGTGATGCATCAACTCTACCTCAGTCAAATGTAAACTCTCTGATTAGGTCCTCTGTTCAAAAGTTTTAGACCCGTATTAAATTAAGTCGTACTGGAAGGAAAACGGTGGATCCCAACTGTTCCCAACCATTTGCAAAGTGCAATTCCTTTTTTCTCTTAGTTTCTATTAATTTATGGCTGTCTTAAGAGGTAAGAGCTGGTTAAATCTGCTAAAATGGTGTAATCTTTATTTAAATTTTAATCTTAAATAAACTCTGAAGAGGCACAAGGTAGAGGTGCACCAGAGTGGAGAATTTGGATAACAATCCGCCTTAATCTGGATTTAGTACTTTTTCATATTTTAATAGTGTCAGAGAGGTACTACTGGGTGTGTTTAAGCACTATCCTCTCGGCTGATAGTGCAGAGGGAATTACAGTCAATCTGACACAATCGCCAACCTAATCTATCTTAATCTGTGGGTCATAATCCAAGGCGTTAATCTGAGAGCAACCTCCGGTGTTAGAGGAGATAATGTGATGGGTAAGACCACATGGGTCCCTCTCTGGTTAAACAGACAGTGATACTGAAAACAAATATGCGACGGAGAACCACTAAAACAGAGTCATACGCAGAAACGGCTCAGTGCCCAAACACGTCATGTATCCGCTCTGGTTAACGGGGAAAACACGAATAAAGAGGGACACTGACCGTAGATTCCAGTGGAGATGCAAGGGAAAGCCTGCCGAGAAGAAGATGACAAAAACAAACAAAAAAAAAGAGTGAGCACTTTAATCACACTCTCACATACACTTACATGTTCATTTCTTACGAGGGCACACGCCCCGCTAAAACAAACCTAAAAGACCTAAAACAAAACTAAAAGACCTATAACAAACTAATCGCAACGATGAAGAGGAAGTGTCCTAACTTAGCAGTCATCCAATGTTTTTCAAACTTGGTGGCTGTGTTACTGAGAACATGGTAAGAGCAATGTCAGGTTTGAGGTCTTTCTGAGCAATGATCTCACTTTTGGCAACTCTTCTTCTTCTGTGACTCAACAATATCCTCTCCAGACCTTTTGCTGTAAGTGAAAGAAAGCTAAGTTGTCTCGATTACAAGCCATCAATGAGGTCACATAAAAATCGACTTTAAAAGAAGATTTTACTGCTCTTTTCTCAGACTCCTGCAGATTATGGCAGTTTTTGCCACTTTGTAAAGAAAACATCTACATTATAAGGTTAATATAAATGATTGTGTGTAAAATTAACTTGCTAAAGAAAGTGCCAGTAAGCCTTTTACTGGTATGAATACATGTTTCCTTTTTGTATATGTGATGAGAAGAAGATTTTAAACATACAAGATTGACTCTGAAAGAATAGGGAACCTATCTGCAACAGATTCATACCCATATAAATATTATTTTACACATAATTTTATTTTACCAGCTTTCCTTCCAGGGTTTGGTTGCAGAAACTGTGCAGCCTGTTGTCTAAATATAAATGTTTTATTTCCTCTCATTTGTTCTTGTTGAGAGAACAAATATATATTTCAAGGGCTATCCACAGGTAGAACAATAACTGTAATAATAACTATAAATACACAGTTGTTCTTATTATCCCACCTCAAGTGGACTGCAAAGTCCCAACCACATTTCCAGCAGAATGATAATGGAAAACAATTTTGGTGCGATTGCTTTCGGAGCAATTTGAGATATCATTAAAAAAAAAAAAATAAAAAAATGACAGCTAATCAAAACAGCGCCAAGGCCACATCCTCTCCTCCAGGATCTCCTCCAGGATCTCCTCCAGGATCTCCTCCAGGATCCTGAAAGATGGATAGTTCTCAGGCTGTGTCTTAAACTGTTTTCTTATCATTCATCATTCTAAGATAAAAGCTAAATTACATAATTTATTCGCTTTATGTCAGCTGTTTCTTACTCTTTTATGAAGTAATTAATGGTTTAGGAAACACATTTTCCTCTGAAATGACCCGGTCTTGGCTAAAGGCTACCAATTATTACCACTAAATTAACATGATAAAGAGAAAAAATTACAAATAGGAAAAACTCCAAATTGCTTTAGATGACTTTGGCTCTTCTTTTTAATGATGTCCTCTCTGACAATGGCCTGGGTGTCTTATGTTAAATCATAAAGAGTATGAATAAAATGTGTCCTTAATAAAGAGAAGTCTTAAAAAAAAAAAAAAAGGTAGATTCTGCTAACTAATCTCGTGAAAATCCATATGTGGGCCTGAGTACTGCCGCAGCTACCAGCACACGCTCGTGTTACATGCTCAGTTCAAAACCGGTTCCATCAAAGTGAAATGTAGACATTAGCAGCTTTGTAAAGTTTATTGTAATCGTAGTTGAAGTGCAGACGCTGCTGTCACCTGCAGAGGTGTGGCGTTATTGACCTGTCTTCTAAGTCTTCCTCTGGGATAACGAGACAGTTAGGTGGTAGTTAAAACCCAGTGTAGGCGTGCTTGTTACCTCGCTGAAACTCCGTCACTGAAACATCAGTGTTTACAATGTCAGCGTTCGGCAGCGTGGACGCTCACATCGTTACCGTGGACGCGTTCGGTTTAAGGTGCGTGAAGCGCTTTACTCATCACCAGCATCCTGGCACCACTTAGTCTTATCTTAATAGTTAGTTTTTTTCTGCGAGATGATACAAAGAAACCCTGGTTCCCAGTGACAGGAGTCACTGTGTTATATCATGATGGCTAAGTGAGGGTGATGGATGTGACTTTGTGGGTATAGTTTAAGGGCTGGTCTGCCAGCAGCTGGAGCGTGCCCTGCTGGTTTAATATAGAAAACAACAAACGATTGCTTTCCATCATGATTTTCTACATAAAACCGATTAAAGACAGGCCCCCGTAAACTGGCCTGTTTAAATAAATACATAAATAATAATAAATAAAATCATTTTAAAATTCCAAGTAATCCTTGAGTGGACATAAAGGGTTAAGTGTGCAACAATTTGAAATCCATTTTTTTGAGGATGCAAAATATAAACCCCGAATCAGAGCTTTCTTAAATTAAATCCTTTTCTTTCATTTCTCTCAGCTGTCAAATAGCTATTTTTGCACAATAATAAAGGTATTAACACTCCTACCCTCGCTATATGTGCTTTCAAGTGTCCTCTTATATTTGCTCATATTTGGCTGCATCATGATCTCATATTAAAGCAGTTCTATTATTTTCAATTTATCAATGCTAATGTGAGGCTGTAACTGTCAACATGAACCACATCAAGAAGGAATCCAAAGCTACAACCTTTCCGGTGCCAGATTTTCTCTTTTTGTTTATAATCCCTCTAAAAGATCTCTGTATGACACACAAAGACTCTTTGTATTGACAACATCACCCGGACCCAGGAAAGTATTTCTCCTCATCACATATCTTGTAATTGCTTTAGAAAGCTCTCGCTTTATGACCAGCATGAACAGCAGGAACCATTACAGCGCACATACGGAAATTTAAACACTGTTTTACACCTAACTGGATAAATGTGTGATAACTGAAGACATGACAGCAGGAAATGCTTAGTTCGCATTCACAATAAAATCATACACCTTGGACAAGGATGTAGACGAGCCACAAGTAAATTAACAGGTTCTAATTGGCTTTAATTACAAAGCAGTGAATTAATTTCTTCTTGTGAAAGGCGTAATGTAGGTAATTTAAACCTGGAAATCAGGAAAGTAGACAACATATTGATAAAAAAATAAATAAATAAATAAAAACTGTCAAGTGTGACTTAAATGTTAAAATGGAAATGTATTAAACAGCATCAAATTGGGGATTTTGCACACTTCAAATCCATAGGACTGCAACTTCACATCACTGGTCCTGATGCGAGTCAAGCTGCCAGAAAACGTTGAATCTGTCAGATTCGCTACCTGCTGTCAAATAAGGCAGTACGACAGACGCCAGGAGCCTGGCCGGCCCGCGGCCCCCCGGCCCCCATACCCCTCTGCAGCGCTGTTAGTTTAACGTAGCAACTGAGCTTTAACACACAGTGAGAGCAGATGTGACTCACAAGTCCCTCGAGACCAAAGATAAACATATGACTTACAAGTTGATGCAGAAATTACTGCTGCAACTGTTGGTAGATTTGTCAGAAATGCAAATTGCTGTAGACAATAAACTCATGTTAGACTGTGTTCTTTAGTAGTGAAACTGCAAACAAACTAAACTCCCCTCCACAAATCTTGCATAAAGCGGTTTTCTTCCATTGCAGCTCTGCCCTGGTTGTCATGTTCCTTTGGTGTTTTCTCTCCAACATTTTGTTCTCAGTACAACCTCCTGTTCACTGTGTTTATACAAATTTCCTCCAACCCAACACTTCTCCCTCTCCTCCCCTTCCTCCATCTGGCTCAGCATGACTGTAGTTTACCTGTATTTCTTTCTAACTCTAGAATCTTGTCACAGAGCCCTAAGGCTTATCGACATCTTCTTTCTCCATTTACTTTGCCTTTTTCGTGTTTTTTAGTCACAGTTTCACTGGTTTTATTCCTTTACATTGTCTCCACTTTAACCTAACCTAAGCACTTCCTGCCCTTCCTCTCTCCCAACCTATTCGCCCCCAGCTTTCAGCCACTCTTCAGATTTATCGGCGTCTTACCACAGAGCGTGCACCATTTTCGGTGGCAATCTGCAGGCTGTTCTTGTAGCATGACCTCAGCGCCCTCCTCTCCTCCTCTCCAACTCCTCCTTGTGCAATCGGCCCTACAGTGTGGATCACATCTGCAGAGACACAGAGAGATAAGAGTACGCTCCTCTGTTGACATTTTGGAGATGGAATTCTCTTTCACTTCCCTGGAAAAAGTGAAGGGTTAGAACCAAATGTGGATGTCAGGAAAGAGTTAAAGCAAATAACAAAAGTGTTCATTCAACCAAAGGTTTACATACATTTGATATGTATGATTTGAGTCCCAGAGACATAGCAGAACTCATGACCTCCACAACTACAACCGTTTTTCACTTCCAACATACACTCACCAGTTTCATTTTGTTTGTGTGAACTGCCTTCTCCACTCGCTCACATGTTGATGCCGTCTTCCTGCTTTTTGCACTCAAAGTTTGTCATGAGGATTCCTTGTTAAAACAGATTTATATTTGAATATTCACCACTAACAGCATAGTCTCTCCATGTGCAAAAATGTGATGATGTGTGGTATAATCTGTAAGAAATTAGGTTTTCTGGTTTAGATTGGAAAAAGGAAAACATACTTTCTTATAATGTTATTTCATTCCTTTTGTTCTATTTCGTCAGTCTTCGTTGCTGAAGCCCAACTGATTGTTTCAGGAGGTGGTTTTACCTTTCAGAACTGCAAGTTTTTCTTTGTTATATCAGACAAGCTGCCAGGCTGCCTGAGCATGATGGCCTTCAGCCCGCCTTATCTCCCACTTCTCTGCAACCCCCCACCCCCCTCTCTCTTTTTCTCTTTAAGGGGCTATTTTCTACAGAACGTAGCTGGCTTCCTTCTGCTTCATCTTCATTCATTCTGAATCATCATCAAAAGCACAATTTTGTGATCTCTCTATTTCAGTCTCGACATTAATTTTTGCATTGAAATTACACAACTGCTTCAATATTTGCCAATTATTTTTGCACAGATGAAGTAACACCTGAAATGTCAGTGGATTACGAGTGGAGATGAGAGAATGCCTGTATGTGTTTGTGAATATGTCCAGGCCTGCAGCAGGTGCAACAGACAGTCAAGAGCTGTATTTTTCCATTTTCATTTCTGGACACATAAGTGAACTCTTGTATAAGTCAGATTTCACATTTTCTACAAGCGTGTCAGTGCCCATCATCTGAGGTCAGACAAAAAGGTCCAACTTGTGAAAACAACACGTTCCCAGTGACACTGGAGGCCACAACTTAAGTAGAATGTATACCAGGTGGAAGGCAGACAATGGTTTTCATGTTTCACTGTAAAAGTTCCCATGCAACCACTGTCGTCATCAGTGGAATAAAATCTGCCTCCTGTGCTGCCATTCAGGAGACTGAATTACATTATATTGCCAAAAGTATTCGCTCACACATCCAAATAAAGCTTCATGGAATAGGTTTTAATGGCCGAGCAGCTGCGTCCAAGACATACATCACCAAGTGCAATGCAAAGCATCTGATGCAGTGGTGTAAAGCACGCCACCACTGGACTCTAGAGCAGTGGAGTCTGGTGTGGATGAACCTGACTGGTCTGCACAGAGTCCTGACCTCAACCAGACAGAACACCTTTGGGATGAATTAGAGACTGAGATTGGAGACTGAGAGCCAGACCTTCTCATCCAACATTAGTGCGACCTCACAAATGTACTTCTGGAAGAATGGTTAAAAATTCCCATAAGCACACTCCTAAACCTTGTTGACAGCATTCCCAGAAGAGTTGAAGCTGGTATAGCAGCAAAGGATGGACCAACTGTACATAATTGTACATAATAGACTACTATCAACAAAGGATTGACTTATCCACAGAGCCGGAAAGCTACAAATCCCCTGCTGTGATTGAAGTCAGTGGTGCATGCAAGGATTTTTGTTAGTTTGAAAAGTGTTTGACACCTATGTCAACAATGTCATGCTATGACTTTCTTGAACTGAACACGAGGACTAGAACTCACTCTGTAAAGTGAGGGAAGAAAGAAAACAGATCCCAAAAACTTAAACACTGAAATTGTTGCAAAAAAAGAAAAGAAAAAAAAAGGCTCTTTGTCATTTAGTTTTATTTGTCTATTGGCCTAATATGTTTGTAGTTTTGTTTTCATCAGACAACTAAGGTTTTAGAAGAGATGTTTCATACCTGTGACATTTTCAGCCAGGATTTCCAGCCTTCTTCATCCCACGTGCTGCTGACGTGCCATTTATCAGCTGACTGGTCTGGGAGCCCTGTTAAAATTGTGCTCCCAGACCATCTAAAACCTCAATTGTCTGACGAAAACAAAACTATAAATATATTGTATCACAGAAGACTAAAAGAACCTCATCGACCTATTGGCCTGCTAGTTTTTAGCAGTACTGGCTCTCATTGTTTCTAATTGCCTTGTACATTTGAAGGTTTTTTTTGTTGTTTTATTCTGTCACGTAGCGCTTTCTAAAGTTAATGACAGCTTCTTTCCTCTCAGGACTCTGAACACAATACCCAAATTTGACAAACTAATTAAATTAGGGGTAAATAAATTGAAGTGCATTGAACTGAAGAGCGGGTTGGTGGAGGCAAAAACAAGAGAAAAGCTCACAAATGGAAGTGGAAGTGAGGAAGAGAGAGGACTGCCGTTGAGATGTGGTTCAGCCAGCTTCAGCACATATACACAGACACCACCACAGATTGATGAGCCCCAGCATGTTGCTCTCAGCGTGAAACCCATCGCTGTCATAAGACCTGGCAGGACCGCCGCTCAGGGGAGACACAAAGAAAGAAATTCTAGTACTCTGACTCTTCTTTTTCTTCTACTGTGAAGTTTTCATGCCATGGGGTAAAATAATTCTAGTCTCCGACCACAGATCAACACAGACACTTTAGCTCTCAGAGAAAAATGATGCGGCACATCAGTTTTTTATGATTATTAATTTTTTTCCTTGGTCTCAGAAACAAATAATCTCAATGGGAGATTACTAAATTCTGGTCAGTTACTTCACACCCTGAGGAAAGAGGTTAATTTCTTTTTTTTTTTGGACAGATCTTTGTAATAAAAGGCTCTTCTGACAATTATTTCACAACCATAAAAGTCATCACCGTTAATAAAATTTAAATATTTAAACTTTTTCCAGTGAAATGATATCTTCATTTACTCCACAGCTTAGATACCACTCTACATCTTTAACTTATCAGATATGCACTCTCAACTCATTAATTATATATCAATGATAATGTAAATGAGCTCATCCTGACTTTGCCACTTACCCGGCTGCAGTCGTTTCCACTCTGTCCGACGACCGTGCGCGGTAAAAGGATTGGATCCCCAAAACCCTGGCTGTCAAAATCTGAGTGACTTTAGTTAATGCGATTTATGATGTCATGTAAAAACAAACCAGTACAGTATGTTCACAGTTGGACTCGAAATCGCTCAGTTTGGAGCCAGGGTTGCATTCAGAGAAAGATTTATTTATATTTAATAGCGTACTCACAAGATGGGCAGCTAGCAGATGGTAGAGAGATATTCACTGATTATGACCACAAAAAAAAGCGTTTTGGGTTAGAAATTGCTTAGCCTACCTTTAACACACCCATCTATGCATAATGAAACTCCACCATGGCTCAGTAATACAGTTTTTGTATTAGTATTATGCATTGGGGCAGTTTTGAGTGCCAAAGGTGCTACTACCGGCCAGTTCTAGGTGGTAAACGGACTGACTTACATTCATTTATGTCTTTCATAGTCAAATGTTTCATCTAATCACCTGTTCAGTACTTTTTGAAGGTGCCTGCCCTTTCCTGTTTCACTTCCACAGATGGCTCTGAGAACCGAACCACCTGATGTGTCCGATTATACATGACAATGAGGAGAGTTGCACGAATCTGCTTTTGCCACATCCAGAGTAGCGGGTTGTCAGTACGGATCACAGCCTGCAGTAGTTCACGTTCAGCCTCTTCAACGCAAGATCATTGATCTACTCCTTCCTTTCTGAACGTTTTTTACTTTCAAAGCAAAAAGGGTAATTCCTAAAATATTAAATTGTGATCCCACTGGGATGAAAGGAGGGCTATTATCCTGGAAGTGAATGTAAGTATTAGTAGAAAATGCTGATGTTATATTGAGCACTGATCTTTCTAGGAGAAACAAGCTAGACAAAGAAGAGACGTGGCACACAATTGTTTTTTCTTTCCCTTGGGAAGCATCAGTGATGCCACTGAACGCATCTTTGATAGATTTGACAAACTTCAAACAGCCCTTTCAGCACCTCGCACAAGCCTGGTGCACATGAAAAGGACCCGATTTACAACCTCCATCTGAGACATGTTCCACTTCCTTCCCCACATCGTCCCACTCTCGATGAAATATATTTGTAAGAAACGGATTCATTTGCATCCTATCTGTTGCAGTCCTGCAGTGGTCCTTGAATAGATACAAAAATCTAAAAGCTTCAGATGCCAATATTTATTTTCTAGGATCAACTCTAATATTAAAAGATCAATATATGAATTTAATAATTTAGTAAGCTGGGCCAAATACATTTTTTATGAATACATGGCACAAAAAAAAAACAGGATGGAGACTAATACACAGCTGATGGAGCTACTGGAGCTTTTTACAGTAACTGCTCAAGCAACTAAAGCCAGCTGACAAACGAGACCGGTGCCGCTGGAGCAAAACACATTTCTATCTCCGAGTCGTTTCCATTGGCAGGCAACATCCAGATATGGAGAGTGTGTTGCTATGGTGACGTTTATCACTGACTGCAGAAAAGAGTGATCTGCCTCTGCCCAGGCATCACTCTGTTTGTTAATGTTCAAATAACGGTGGTTTGTCACCTTCCTAAAGCTACTTTTTATTGACATTTATAAAAAATAAATGTGCCAGAACACTCAATAAACATGGTTATAAGTTAAGTAAGAAGAAACAAATGCCACAGTTGGCAATTACGCAAAATACCAAGGCTGAAACTTAAGAGATCTTAAGAGTGTCTCTGATCACCTCACATTAGTTTGATAAAATATTTGAAGTGTTATTTTAAACGCCTGAGATGCTGCTGAGGCTCATTTTTCAGTGCTCATGGAACCAGTTTCAATGATTGACATCTGACAGATTTATGACTCATTTATACTGTAGATTTTTCATTACATTCACTATTCAATTTTAATACTTCATTATGCACTTTTTCATATATATTTTAATAGCAGCAATTTGTATGAAAAAGCCAACCTATGGCTTTCTTTTCACTTCTGCAGTCACTGGTGGATATTTTAACATGCTGCAGGCTAAAAATAATTTAGCAATTAAGGCTCTACAGCTTGATCAGTCAGTTTGCTCTGTGTGCTTCTTATTTTTCTAGATGATTTTCATCTTGCGAGTGTTAACCACCAACACACAAGATGACTGGAGAACCTATTTTATGTGAACAAAATAAACTTTTTTAATATGAATCATATTCCTATTGAGGATTCAAGCCTGGTTTCGGAAAGTCAGTGGTTCTGTATATCATTAAAATTCACCATTCATTCATACATGAAATTAAAATTCAGCATACCACGTCTTTAAGATAGCAGTACATTATCAGGTAAAAGCAGCTGTCACAGTTTTTAGCCTGTTTTTGTGCACATTTTGTCAAACTGAAATTATTCAACTGGTGCAAAATTAGTCATGAATGGTCTCTGTTTTCATTTGATACTGAAGATAGTCAAAATGTGTTAATTGTCGTCATTCGTGACAAGCTCTGGATTCATGAGGGAAGTCTAATTCTAGGTCTTTTTAACTGGATCTAGGGGTAGTTTTTCTCATTTATAATAAAACAAACATCTCTATTATATCAGGTGTTCACAATTGGGGAATGCTTTGATTTTCACTGGGAGAGAAAAGAGCAATCTCATGGACCAAACGTGCCTCTTTCACAACGTAAAACAAAACGTAACAATTAATGAAATGCAGGTGAACGTTAAGATGGGACTCTCTCTCACTGCATAAATGTTTAGCAGAGTTTCTTTGACTTTTTTTCAAGTATCAGATATTCAAGAGTCGACATTCATAACTAAAGCGGGAACTCTTTTCCTTTATCTACTTCTTTATAACTCTCTACAGGCCGATTTGTTTTTAGAAATTGTTGTAGTTGTATGTATCGACGAGGAAATTCTCCCAACTAACCAAAATCAATGGAGAACATTTGGATAGTGATGTAGGAGCTGCTCATTAGCCCTGCGGTGGAGCTGAGCTCAGTGTGTCAAAAACTAGTGAGAAAAAAAAAAAAAAGACTATTGGACTTTTTTTTTCCAGATAACCAAGTTTTTCAAATACAAAGCTGAAAGAGAGGAAAGTCTTTGAAGTTGCATGCTTTGAAGCTGATAAGATACCGATTTTTGTCAGATCTGAATTTACTAAATTTAAACCAACTACTCTAAACTTTACTTATTCAACTTTATGTTAAAACCATGTTTATTTATGTTGTAATTTATTTTTCAAATAAGTGTGAATAAAAGAAAAATTAATACAAGAATATATATATATATATATATATATATATATATATATATATATATATATATATAGTCAAACATCAACAAATAAAACTAAGAGTTAAATAACATCAATTATTCATAAATAGGGGTATAAATGTTTAAGGAATAAAACAAAGTTATAGCAAAAATATCACTGTGCTTTACAATTGATTTTATACAGTTAATAACTACATAAATGCATATTTCAACATTTGTCTGCACATCTCTTTGTTCCTTGAGCCTGGACTTTTGGATTTATTTTGGATTTCGTCTGCTTCAGCCCTCAGTAATTCCCGCTACGCCCTTGCGGTATATTGCCGCTATCATTAGCAGCTTTTATGGTAACGTTTTGCTTCCTGTCGAGTTTTAAAAATATTAAAGCAGAATTGCATGTTATTGCCCTAATAAAGAGTCTGGCCTTGGTGTTACTTTATACCACTCATGCACCATTTTCTGGCACCTTCTTTGCATCAAATATGACAGCATGAAGGTTTTTTGTGTTTGAATCAAGGCAAGTAGTGTGTGCGTGTGTGTGTGTGTGGGGGGGGGGGGGGGGGGGGGGGGGGCGCTCACAGTAAAACAGCATAGTATAACTGCTTACAGAAAGCGGAAGAGGAATATTTCTATTCCTTTTCCTAAAAGAAGTGCAAGTATGAATACTGCAGTACATGAAGCTGTCACTCAACAACACCAACAACTGCCGACCCATTAAAGTCTTTTGAGGCAGGATTGTGAAACCTAAACAGGTTCATGAAATGTGAGGACTTTCTGACAAACAACAAGATGGGGAAGTTGTAGGAGCGCCCGCGCCTTGTTTTGGACATGAAGGTTACTCTGTTTCTGTTGTTGATGACTCTCTGTTTCTATTTATATCTATGTTTTTATTACATGCTCGAAATAAAACTAATTTAAGTCATTGAAACCTTTAGCTTTCAATATTCATCCTTATTTCTGAAGTCAAAAATAAAATCACCAGTCATGCTTCCTGAAACTCGGACAAGCTGCAGGCTGCGTGTTTCCTGTTCTCGTTATACCGCAAATACGGAGCTTTATACTGCTACAGCGGCTTTTAAAAGGTACATGACTCAATGCCGCTACTTTCCCCTAAAACCACAAGTGTGTGGATAAATGTGCACACCGCAGCATGAAATAAGAAAGTCCCGTTAACAGTAGAGCCCCCTGATTTAAACAAAGATTACTGAACCACCTGGAGGTCCTTCATCAAACATCTCAGGTATGAAGACAAGAGAAATCCCAGAGAAATCACTTAGTCTGAGTGTATGAACTCGCACAAAAAGAATAATAAGCGCATAAATCAAAGAATGATTATGTATTGATGCGGCTATTAGACATCAGTGTCTCCTATTGCTAAAGTTATCAAAGGTTGATGTTATATGACTTCGTTCATACTGAATGAAAGAAGGAGCCTTCATTAAATCTATCTGTGTCAGTGTGCTGGCTGATTATACTGACAGCAGAATGGTTTAATGATGCCTTCTTGACACTGGAAGCACAACCGGTAGCTCAGTGGTGTACATAAAACGTCTGCTCTTTTTTTTTAAGGCTCTAAATAAAAGAGTAGGCTCTTGTGCTGGGTAATGCGCTGCAAGCTTAGGTGAGCAGCGAATCATTACTACAGCTTCTCAGCAGTAATTATCCCTTAAGAGGTACCATGGCACTAATTCCAACAAACATCTTTAATCTGCAGAGGGACGCGTGTTCTTGATAACTCTTTGATAACTGTGACGACTCCCAGCCATCTCTCTTGATCCACGCCGCCGGGGATCTCGGCTCCACGGCCGCGCCGACACTCGTTTCTGTGTCCGTCCTCAGACTCTGCATGCGCTTGTTTTAAATAACTGTTACGTCGCACATAACAATCATATCAGCTCAATCAACACTTTAACTGTTAGAAGGAATAGATGTGACACCCCAGCGGTAATCAATGATATGTGTTATATGGCATTTATAATGGTAAAGTTTGTATATGTATTAATCAAAGAAGAACTTCTAAAGTTGCTGTGCATCATGGGAACATGATGTGAGATCTTTAC
This sequence comes from Xenentodon cancila, assembly GCA_014839995.1. NCBI lineage: Eukaryota > Metazoa > Chordata > Actinopteri > Beloniformes > Belonidae > Xenentodon > Xenentodon cancila. The sequence goes on along the minus strand of CM026205.1, from coordinate 13,230,273 downwards.
AAAAAAAAAAAAACCCCATCTCACAAATGCTGATGTCTTCCATTATAAGGCACTGTATTAATGCGTCAGAACTAAAGGTTAGCGAATATTTAAGTACTTTTTATGGTGTCTCGAATGTACAAGAAGATTTAAGTGAATTACCCAAAGCCCAAGTTGGCATTTTTAATTTATCTGGAGCTCCATTAAATATTCACGCAATGGAGAAAATTTGGCAAATTCATCTTGGAAATAGATGTCAGCAATCTAATTGTTTCAACTTGCAAACAAAAAAATAATAGATGTATTATATCGGAATTACTAATACGGACAGAAGGAATTCATTGGATAATAAGATCATATAACCTCAATTTTATTAGGGTGAATTTAATTCAATAATCACTCGGCTCGATCTGAGGTTTATGAGGCTCACTAAAAGCTTCATCTTGGGTTTCGTTTCAGTGACACGCTGAGATGCAAAACGCATCTGACTCCTCAGCTCACGTAGACAAGTCTGGCCTGGAGAAACCACATAATCCACGTGTTAGCGTCTTTTCTCTTGTTCCCAGAACGTGTTACAATTGATTTTAAGATTACTTATTGATTACCGGCCTCTTCTGTTCAGCTGGAACGGGAAGGGGACATGGTGTTGACAATCAGGCCTTGGAGGCCCTGCAAAGACCTGCTTAATGAAATCAAATTCTCATTCATTTCTGTTGACATAGACCACTAAACCCAATTTAATTCTTTGTTTATAATATCAATAGATTTTGATGATATTCTGTTGCAGTGACTCGATTTTCTTTTATTTAATCACTATTTTGAAAATATTTTAAAGCCATACAGAAAAAAGGTATTTTATAGCTCCCGTAAGAGCATTAAGAAAAACATCATGAGCTATGTTGTGTATTTAAAAAAAAAAGAAAAAAGAAGAAGAAAACAGCGGTTTCAACCTGCTTATTTAGGAGCTTCCAAGAACTGGCTGCATGATGAATCACAACAGTGATTCACCACTTGGTGGGCAATTTATGGTGTATGGCAATGCAGTGGATGAGCCTTTAAATAACAGCAGAAACCAATCAGAACGTCTGAATGAGCTGAGCGACACAGCAGCTCAAACACTACCAGACGGACGTGTTTAATCATGGTCAAAAGTTGCAGTCATGCATGAAGAGGTGGAAAACACGGGGAGTACAACGTAATCATAACCAAACAGTTTGACATGCATTTATTTTCCCCCATGTGCCTCTGCCCGAGTTGTACGATCGTTTGAGTTGTCAGGTGTGTGTTTGTTCTCCGCTCAGTACGCGTTATTTGAGAAGACAAGTAGCCCAGAGCCCGTGCATGCTGTCAAGGAATTGTTCAGCCATGCCGCTGCATCACTGAAGCAGCCGGCAGTGAGCGGGCTCGCGACTCAGCTGTGTGCAACTGTGGTCACTTAGTGGTCATTCATCTGCACGTCATCTGCTAAATGTCACTGCCACGCTGGTCTCAGATTCAGACACACACTTGTAAACAAAACAGTTCCTGCTGAAATCGAATCTGTAGTTGCCGTGGCGATTTTTACGCATTACAAACCCAATCATCTGTTTCATTCGTCCTCTCCTTTGTAACTCCGTTCTCTCCCATCTTTCTGCTTTTCTTTCCGTCAGCCTCCTCTGTCCTGCCTTCATCATTACTTTAACCAGTCATCCTACCTCTCTTCTTCCCCATCATCTTGTCCTCCCACACCTCTTCTCTCCCCTCGTTTTATCTTCTATTTTATACAACTAACATCCCCCCTTTTTATACCATTTTCTGTACCCGGTTTCCCCGAACCCTTTAATTTTCTTATTTGCCACTATCGTCTTTGCCCCAATATCCTTGTTTCTCCCTTCTTCCCCCTATTAGATATTCTCCTCATCCCCTCTTTCCCATTTCTCCTCTCCCTCCCTCTTTCGCTCTCCTTCCGTCACCTGAGGTAGACAGTTCTGTCAGGAGTCGGCCTTATTTACCACCTCTCTTCGCTCCTGTTTACATTATCGATCGGCAGGGTTGCTTTAGTTCCACAATACATCAACATCCCCCTCCTCCTCGTCCTCCCCTTCCTCCTCCTCTTCCCCACCCGAGTGTTACGGCTGCTGGCTCACATTACCCTGAAACACAGACAGAGCGGGCGAGATGGGGGGGGGGCAGCTAGCGGAGCATGTTAGGATGTGTGAGGGATTTATGGTTGAAGACGAGTGTGTGCGTAGGATGGTGTGTGAGCGAGCATATGAGAAGCAGTGATAAATGGATGTGTCTTCTGAAAGTGCACATGACTGACAGTAAATGTGTCCGCGTTATGTATTCGATATGCTGAAAACATACACAGTTGCCACATGCGACTGCACAGGGCCGTTATTATGCTCCACTGACAGATGAGTGACTTTGAATCCTCTTTCCGTTCATTTAAAATGCACACAACCCGGAGAATACGAACAATCTAAGATGAGAAGTCCATCAATGTATATACCTCCATAGTCAGTGTGTTAGTGTCGAAACACTTTGTGTCTAACTGGAGTATTCAGAAAATGTCACATTGTGAAAGTAACATACAATGAATGATTCAAAGACATCACGGTGCCTCGAGAAAAGTGCTGGTTCTGTTCGGAAAAACATGAAACCATCCAAGAGTAGGTGGACTCCTGTAGCCCACTTCAATTAAACTAATGTTTGTTTTTTAAGTGTGTTTTTCTTTTTTTAGTCCTTCACTTGGTATATTGATTAATGAGGACATGAAAGGAGACCAGGTCTTTAGTGCTGATTTCGCAGCGCGTTTCTACCGTCTACCAATCAGTTATGGTTAAAGCTAAACAATGCATGTAAAGGACACATTTTGTGGTCCTAGAACAGGTTACATTTTTAGTGTCGGTATGTGAACAAGCACAAAAGCTGAGCATGTAACAAGCCACGAAATACGAAAAATATTCAACACTCTGCAAATTAATATCAGTGAGAAATATTAATTTAAAGCCATGATTATTGCATGGTTCACATATTGTGTGTTTATGAGAGGCTTAAAAGGTCACTTTTGCACAAAGATGTGGAAATCATGGCCTATGCTTAAACAGATATTCCTTTTTATTCTTTATTTTATTCCACTTTCCAAAAAACTCTAAATAACATGCCTCATGGGTTCCTTATTCTGTCCAATAACTCTGAGCAATTGTTATGCAATACACTGTCCATGAACCAGCCACAAGCCATGTCTCGATGATGCACAGGGGAAGGGCTTGCAAGAACAAGTAAAGGAATTGTCATCAAAAGTCACTTGACGTACTGAAAGCTGCCACTACTAAGACACAATGAAGTCACGTTTCTTCATTTTCATGTTCACTATTGTTATTGTCACCTGTACATCCAAAAGAGTCCTTAAGATTTGCATACAGTAACGTAATAGAGTAAAAACTGTTCATTAGATGGAATGGGTTAGAGCAGGAAGTGCAAATACTTTACTTAAGACCAATTATTTATGTGGCATCCAAAACTATCACAGGCCTTCCTTTACCGTCTCTTATCTTGTATGTTGAGAGACATTTTCCCTCAGAGTGCTAATGTCATTTGTGCCTTTTTATTGCCGTCTGCCTGAGAACCCCATGATGCCTATCAGATCAGTGAACAAGGCTTTTCTTTTTCTTTTTTTAATCAAAGTGTGAAAACACACATCAGTTTGACCTAATTACAATATAAATGCTTGTTACTAACAGGCAGCACCGAGAAAATTTCATGAAAGATGCTCCTTTTCTAGTTTTATTAAGCTCCAGTCACACTGTATAATCCTGATTTGACAATAATATGCACATGAAAACGTACGGAGAGGTGCACAAATAATAGAAAGAGAAAGTAACTAAGGAAGAGAAAAGCCATATAAATTTTGCATGTGTCTTGCAAATTAGCCTGCAGAGACAGAGAGCTTCCCTCTCCGACTTCGTCTGTGAGTGTGTGTGTGTGCGTGCGTGCATGTGTGTGTAAGCGCTTCCTCTCCCTCATAAGTGGGCGTTGCATTGGCATGATCCCTAAGAAAACTTGACAGGGTGCCATCCAGCGACATCCGCTATTCTTTTTGTCCATCATTCCTGCTTCTTTCCTGCTTATTGTCATTAGCACCGTGTCCTTTTTTTGGTGCTGCCCCAAAACCCCTCCTCTTCGCCCCAAAGCCTTCCCACCATTCTTACCTGGGAGGCCACGAGTCGCTGCTTCTGCTTTTCATACTCAACAGCCATCCCCTCTTCTCGTCTCTCCTCTCATACCTCCATCTGTCCCTTGCCTTTCTTTATCTGCCTTTAAAGCAGAAGGCAGCAGAAAGGCTAGCTAGTCCTTTGTGAGTTCGGCCTTAGTTTGTGCTCAGCCAAGCGGACACAGCTCTTAAATCCTATCCTGGGCTTTGGCACAAAAAGGGGGCTCAGGTCTTGCAGAGGCCTCTATGGTTCCCTCGTCTCTCTGCACCTTTCTGTGAAAAAGGCCGAGGAGCAGGGTTTTTTTTTTTCTAAATAAGAGGATAAAAATGGACGGCAAAAGGAAGAACAAGATGCAGATGCTAAAAGGAGCGGACATAATTTTCTTCATCAGAACAGCAGCAAAGAGATTCTCGAGTGAGACTCGCTCTCACTCCCACTCTTCAACTCCATTTCCCTAAGCCCAGCAACACTGGAGTTTTTTTTTTTCCCTTTTGATCCCTTTTCCTCCTTCAAGGCAAATGAATTAACTGAATGAATTAACACCAGGGCTGCTTCTGCTGCTGTGATCATCATCATCACGCTCCTCCTCATCAGCAGCAGCAGTTTTGATGAAGCTTTTTAACACCTAAAAGGGTCGCACTGCTGACACCGAGACAGGAAGAAGCAAAGATGTCGACAACCATGTCAAAAAAAAAAAAAAAATCCCCAACTTGTGAGGTATCACAGTCTGAGCGCAGTCTTTAGCCCAGAGCCCTGTCAAGTCTCATGGCACTACTAAAGAAACCTCACTGCTGATGATGAACAGTGGAGAAGGCGGAGGAGGTGAGACGGGGAGGAAAAGGAGAGGCGGAAAGACGACTGGAGCAAGATACAAGGGAGATGGAAGAACCAAATTTAGGAATGAGGAAGAGGGACAAAAAAAAAAGAGTGAAAAGATATAAAGGTGAGGAAAATGATGAAAAGAACAGGGGCAAGCAAGGTGTTTAAGTTGTTGATCATGACAGGCAGAACCACGACGACTTCAAAGACGGAGAGACACGAGAGAGCGACAGGGTGACAGGCAAAGAAAAGACATGGAGCTCTTAGCGGTAAGGAAGAAGAGGAGTCCAGGAGAGCTGCAGTGAGGATTTTAATTAGCAGTAATTGGCCACCGAGGGAACAGAAACTGGGAGACGGAAGGCAGCGGGAGAAGAGAGGGGAGCATAATAGGCAGTTTTTGACAGAGTGATATCGCTCTTGATTTGTGCCTGCCTCTATTTCCTTCAGCACTTTTTATTTCTGGGCCTCACCAGCTCCTTCTTGTTTTCCCCATCTCCAAATATGCGAGTCCCACTTTCCCCAAAACAGCATATTTCATTCTGTGGCAATTCCCCCTGAAAACAAGACAGCGCAAACATATATTATGGTGTTTAACTGATGACACGACATCAAGAAATACGAACAATGATCCTGAAAAGATCTTGCATCTACTTCAATTCTGAATCTTGTTTGGGGATGGAGGTCCAGAAAATGATCAATGTTTGACCCAGAGTTAATCTGAATTGGCAAAATTGTTCTGTTTTCTTTTAGTAGTAAATTTATTCTCCTATTATATTACTATCATACTTAATCCTAAAGGAAATACACTACAGGGGGTCAAAAGTTTAAGTGCAAAATATCCGACAGGTTGTTCAGTCATACCAATTAATATCCCCGGTTTTTAGTGTCCCTTTCCAAACAGGATGTTTTAACTTTTTATCCTTTTAAATCTGAGTTCAAACACACAATGGACCATCCTGGCAGAAGAGATCTTCTCAGTGTTTCCATTGACCATTCAATGAATGCAGCACTGTCAAAACAGATTAAATACATACATGCATATGTGACATCAGCTTTGTTAAAATAAACAAACAACTAAATAAATGAAACGAGCAAAGAGTAACCAAAGAGTAATGAACTAACAGTGAAGTGCAGGCTTCATCTATCCCAAATGTGACAAAGGAAATACAAGGCAACTTCGATTCATAAAGTACCTGCTGCTCATATTTGCAGGATGAATGGAAATATAAAACGATTTGATTCAAAAGTGCCTCGAGTGGCAGAGCGCAGCAGCCTGTGGGAGCAGTGCAACACATTTCGTTGACGGACGTAACTTCTAACATTCTCCGAGTGACCATTTTACATGTAAATAAAGCCAAAAATCACACCACAGCTGTCGTTTTTAACTGCGCGGACAGTTATTTTACCAGTGTGCGGTGGTGGATATAAAATCAAGATTTAAGCAGTACAGAGCAGAAGGTAGAAAAGCGCTCTCAAGTGACGGTTGGTTAACAACATAGTTTTAATGGGCCACATTTGCACCAACATATAATCGTTATGTTGTCTCAAAACAGAAAAATACATAAACATGAATGTATTATTGGGAATTCAGCTGCATTAAAACCTCAAATCTATAAGGACAGAGAAAAGGAAAGAAACAAGCAGATGTGTGGGGCTGACAAGCCCCCCCACCCCCCACCCCCCCAAAAAAAACAAAAATAAAAACAAATCACTACAGCACAAGTTGAACTGAGATACAAAAAGGAGACAATGCAGTAACCTTGACTGGTTGCTTGTTTATCATCAGCTCGTCCCTCAGCATCAGTCTCAGTGTACCTCGAGCCAAAACCACCACAGGTTTCAGCTCACTGTTGAGGCTTTGGTCTTCATAATCGTTCTCTACACCTGAATCATTTTCAGCTGCAGCAGACAGTTTACAAAAAAAAAAAAATCCCACAGCTCAGAGCTTGTTCGGGAGGTTGAGAGGTACCAGCTAGAGATAGTCGGGCTCACTTCCACGCATAGCGTGGGATCTCTTCCTGAACAGCAGTCAAGAGTACCTGGCCTTCTTCAAGTCCCTGGGAGGGGCACACGATGGTTCTCCGACTAGGGACTCCACTGTTCTACTTGGGGAACGTGGGTAATGACAGTGATACCTTAAGGAGTGTGATTGGGATGAAATGGCCTCCCTGATCTGAACCCGAGGGGTGCTGCATAGGGGGTCTCTGTACGACCCGAGCAGGAGCTTGGTTCGCATCCCCGGCAGTAAGTCAGACCTGTTCCCAACAGATGCATGTTGGACTCCGGCAGGGCTGTCCTTTGTCACCGGTTCTGTTCAGAATTTTTATGAACAGGATTTCTAGGCGTAGCCAGGGGCCGGAGGGGGACCAGTTTGGGAACCACAGGATTTTATCTCTGCTTTCTGCAGATGATGCTGTCCTGTTGGCTTCTTTGGGCCAGGACCTTCAGGATGTGCTGGGGCGGTTTAAACCGAATGTGAAGCGGCTGGGATGAGAATCAGCACCTCCAAATCCGAGGCCATGGTTCTCGACTGGAAAAGGGTGGCGTGCCCTCTCAGGCTAGGTGGAGAGGTCCTGCCTCAAGTGGAGGAGTTTAAATATTTTGGGGTCTTGTTCACGAGTGAGGGAAAGATGGAGCATGAGATTGACAGATGGACTGGTGCAGCGTCCGTAGTCATGCAGTCAGTGTCCGAACCGTCATGGTGAAGAAGGAGCTGAGTTGAAAGGTGAAGCTCTCGATTTACACGTCAATCTACGCTCCCACCCTCACCTATGGTCATGAACTTTGATAATGACCAAAAGGACAAGATCGTGGATACAAGCAGCTGAAATAATATTCCTCCGCAGGGTGGCTGGGCGCTCCTTTAGAGATAGGGTGAGAAGCTCAGTCACTCGGGAGGAGCTCGGGGTTGAGCCGCCTCTCCTTCACATCGAGAGGAGTCAGCTGAGGTGGCTTGGGCATCTGTATCAGATGCCCCCTGGACGCCTCCCTAAAGACATGTTCCAGGCATGTCCCACCGGGAGGACACCCTGGGGAAGACCCAGGACACGCTGGAGAGACTATGTCTCTTGGCTGGCTTTGGAGCGCCTCGGAATCCCCCCTGAAGAGCTGGAGGAAGTGTCTGGGGTGAGGCAAGTCTGGGCATCTCTGCTCAGACTGCTGCCCCCACGACCCGGTCCCGGATAAGCGGATAAAAAAATGGATGAATGGATGGTGGCTTTTAGACAGAATTAAGCAGGGGAGCATTGGTTTTAAACTCTTCACAACTTCACATTAATGCTAATGTTGCTTTGCACCTGCTGGAAGTTTAAATAGGCCCCTGCTAAAAACTGATATCAACTTAGAGGGTGACAATACAATTTGTAAGTGTTACATGTACAGCCTTTTTTCCCTCTGTGTCTGCTCCCAAGTGTCCCTGAAATCAGCTGCTGGAGGTTTACAGATTTGGAATTGTTCTTGAATAACGTGCTACACGGGTCATGATAATGTGACGCTCCCTGCTGTGATTGCAGAAACGTTGGAAAACAACAACTGCTGACAATATGTACAACTGGGAAACAAGCAGCTACTGCCAGACAACCTAGAGTTGGGCACTAAAACTTAAAGTGAGCGCACTCAAAAAACTAGTTTGATGTCTCACAAGATTACTGACTGACTGAAGTGTGCTTTCAAGCCAGCTATCTGGACTTCTGAGTCTCTCCTTCACAGACATCTTGTCTGAATTTTTTCAGCAATAAGGTGCAACTTTCTTCCATATGAGAATAATTGTCTGCTCTCCTCCTCATAAGCTTGGTTTTTAAAGAAGAAGAAGTGAAAAGAAGAACACTGATGGGATGTCACGGTAATTCCGGGAAACGTTGAGTAGCTGCGGGCATTTTTGTAAACTGGATTAGGTCACATTATCTTTTTTTTAAGGGGGTCTCAAAGTCAAGAGCCACAAAGTCAGAGCAGCATCAGACACATTCATCATGGAAGACAATTCGACAGTCCATCAGCGAACCCCACATTCGTCATCTTCAAGTGGTTTTCCGTGATGCATGGATTGCAGTACAGCTATAGCGCCACTACCTCATCGCAGAGACACATTTGCAGTTTCAAACGTCAAATACACCAACTTCAGACATGTTTGTAAATACTGTTTCCATGCATGGAAAAACACTATTTTGTTCTTAGAAAATCACAAAAGCTGCCTTATATTTCTTTAAAGGCTTAAAGGTTTTTACTTAGTGAACACGGGAGGGTTTTTTTCTCCTTCAAATTTAATTGTTAAATAGCGTGTTAGGGGTCAAAGGTATCTTTAAGTTCTGCATTGATATCCCTCAGATTAATGGTACTCAACTCAGTGAATGCGAATAGCGATTACAGTTCTGACCTGATGTCGTCAGTCGCGTCTTTCATTCATTTTAGACCTTCCCTTCCTCCTGCACCTTCCATCCCCAGTGTTGCGTCTCTGCGAGTGTAGCGAGGGAGCAGGGATGGCTGGGGAACATGTTAGCAGAGTCACAACTGTGCTTATTGGTACACAGGTTTGCTCTGACGCACCCGGTCGCCTGGACAGCATACCTGCCAGTGCTCCCTTGTATAGCAACAGCAAAACACACATCTGTGCATGTGGATCCATTACATTCATGTGAGCAATGCACTCATTTTATCCACACACCCAAACTGTTATATTCTGAGGAAGTTTTTCTATGAGCTGGCTGGTCAAGCTGACGGCTGCCAAACAAACTGCCTTTACGTTTCGGCTGATATTTGGTTTTAGGCAGAACTTTCTGTCATTTATCAGCATCCTGACATTGCATACAACTTATGCTAAACAGCTGCAGCAGTGGGCCATGTGCTCCGAGTGTTGCTAGGTTACGATAGTGGGATGCTGCTGGCTCCGGGATCATTTGTGGACAGTCCGCATGAAGGGCTGACAGCAGATCCGCTGGACCATTTGGCGATTTGTTAGTCAGATGCTCTTGAAATCACACGTCTGGTGGAAAACCCATACAAATCAAGATCAAAGTGTCGGCTTTGAGATTGGACCCGTCTCTCAACCTCTCTGCCTCGTTCCTGCAGGGTTTCATTTAATTCCACGCCCTCTTCAGTGGCACCGCTATGCCTTCACATAGTCCTCTGATAACTGATTTGTTCTCCCACTTTTGCTTTACCTCTCTTGTTACTGTCTTACCTCTCTCTCCCTCCTGCTGAGAGGTAATCAAGCCCTGTTGTGAGTGTTTAAGCACTGAAGCAGACTGATGTTGAATTATTTTTGGGACTTAATATTTTGTCTGAGAGGACAGAGCCAGTCTCCGTGCCGCATGCTGGGTCATGGCCACACAGCGATGAGTGCATCACAAAGGCTGTTACGCACGCACACACACACACACACACACACACACACACACACACACACACACACACACACACACACACACACACACACACAGCCAGCGGAGGAATCGGACAGCTGTCACTCACATAGATCTTATACTGAGTTGCAGGTAACAGACTGACGGGACCCGACAGGCTGATCTCACAGACTACTACACTGTACTACTAAGACTGTACGCTCAACATGCACACAAGACGCCTGGACGGCATGCATAAGAGGAAAACACATGCACGCAGTCACGCGTGAGGATGCACATAAAAGGACGCACAGCGATAAGAAGCAGCATCAACTCAAAGTTAAACTAGACAATCAACTAAGGGGAGCAGAAAATGTAAGAACTCATTTCTTCCTACTTCTCTTCTGTCTTCAGCTTTCCTCATATTTCTTCTCTCTCCTTCACTGCTTTGTTTGATCCCCCCACTCTCATACTCTCTCCTTATCTGTCTTTCCTGAGCGTACTCTCCATTCTGCTTCGAACTCGCTTTTATCAGCGCCTTGCTCTCTCTTTTTTTTTTTTATCCCCTCTCTGCTACTGTGAAATAAACTCTCTGCGGAACCAGAAGTTGATATTACACAATATCAGCATATCAGCAATGCTAAAATCTCTCTCCTGCACACACACACCTGCACACACACACCCGGGTGGTCATAACAACATACAAAACCTGGATCTGGCATTATTGCCATACCCATTAGTTCCATCATTCTCTAAAACCTCTCACACAAAGAATTCCTGTTTTCTTTGTTTCTTTCTTTTCTTTATTTGTTTCTTTCTTTGTTTCTTTGTTTCTTTCTTTCTAATGCCTATTTTTCGAGGCAGATTTAGCAGATTTTTCTAAAACAACAGTTGGATTTATTCCCTTAGAGATGTGCACAAAACTTTGATGATGTTGATGAAATTCGGTGGTGTTCCCTTTGAATAATAACAAAAAGAACCCAAAACAAAACAAAAAAAATAGTACTCACAGGCTGACACTGAGTGACATCTTTGTCATTAATAGTCATAGTTCTGTATGAAGCTGTCAATGCTGGGAAAGGGCTGGACCTTTAAGCAGAGCCTAAGTGAATAAAGCTCTTTTCAGACATGAGATTTGTACAGTAATATAAATGTACTCACAAATCTGTTAACGCTATGCCATGCTGTCATTAAGACTTCTCACTCTCTTCACAGTTTCATTCATACATGCCTGTGAAAGTGATGGAAAGTCAGTGTACGTGTGATATTTGCCATTCATGGGAGATTGGACAGTAAATTAAGTGAGGTGCATCACAAAAATTGTCATTAAATCATAGTTTCAAATTCATAAAAACCCATATGTGGATGGAAGCTGCTAAAAATATCACTTTTCTAAATACTTAAGCTGACTGAATGGCAGTCATTAAAGATATAAATGTTTAATTGCCTGAATGCATCGGTGCAGTTGTTATCCTCTTGAGAAAATAATACATTTTTAAGCTTTTACTTTTAGTGAGGACAACCTCCCCACTGTCACCGCAGCATGAGAAACTGTGTCATACCAAACTAAGCCCCTACAGAATGACTGCTTCATCCTCACCATACGCCCCGACAAGCAGATCGCATTATTTTAAAACAAAAAAACGTCATGGATAGAAGCAGTTTTAAAATTTTTATAACATGGAAACCTTTCAGATTTCTCTGAGAGCTGATTATTTAACAAAATTAAGTGAATGCTGCTGTGTGTGAGTGCTGCACTGCAGTATAATGTTGAAGGGGGCTCAGAGCATCTTACAAGATACGACTTGGTCTGACTGAATTTGTAAGATGGTACAAAGAAGCACCAGGGAGGTCATTTGGACGTGTCCAGTTGCCACCAGACATCAATGCGTGTATGAAAGCAGCTCGAGTCACCCAATAGCTCCCAGTCAAGTTCAGTCACGGCAGATATCAGGCAGAATGTGCAGGACGCCGAGCGGAGGCAGGCGCGAGCACTGGCATAAAAACATAAATATATATCTAGAAAAAAAGAAATCCAGTTACAGGTGGTTCATCTAACTTGACCCCGCATCAATGGAAGGGAAGCACATCAACTGTGCTTGTCCATGGCGGTTTGCAAATCTGTCTGCATCTGTGCTTTATGTGAAGCAGCTGAGTGGATATTGGACACAGCAGGAGACAGACTCCCAACGACGCTCCATCTAAGACCAGAACCAAATAAATATGTTTGTCATCTTGGGAAAAAAGAAAGAAAAAGCTGGATGACGAGATCCATTGTTTTTGTATGCATCACATCAACGGCTGGTTTGTACTTGCAAAATGATCATTTGTTTCACTTACATATTTATCCTTTTATTTGCAAATAAGAGCCATTTCTTTTATCATGTTTCACTTAAACTCCCAAGAGACTCTAAGTGAATCTGATATACGAACAAGGCTATTCTCTCTTAGAACACTTCTAATTTCTTATATGTTTATCATCAAATATTTACAACAATCTGCAGGGTAAAGTATGTATAACACAGAAATTATATCAAAGTATGCTGGTCTTTATTGATAGAGGGGATAAATTAGAAACAAAATTAATTACTTGCAACAGCCAGCATAGCAAGAATAATTACCTAATTCTGCTGGATTAATTATGTGATTCGCAGTCTGGTCATTATAGAGTGATAGCTGCACTTTATTTACCGTTGTTAAAAGTAATAAAACACTCGTGTTAAAATGACTTAAAATACCAGCAAGACTAGTCCAAGTAGAGTCTCATGTCTCATACATGTGTCACATGACTTCCTCTGAACATTTTTTAATTTTCAAGATTTTGAATTTATTGACAGAACTGCCAAAATCATAGGTCTCAGCTTCATGTAAGGGGGGGAAAAAAGAATAAATTAATACTGACACATGGCACTTGCACCTTACTTTGGGGATTTTTGGGATAACTGCCTGCCAAATCCCAACAAACCCATCAGCTGCAGTGACAGAAGCTTTAACCTGTCAGGTCAATGTCAGGTGAAAACACGCCAGGAAAACCAGATTCACTTTAACTAGCTGCCATGAAATATCACAAGGACAATACAGAGCTAATTAAGAACATCCCAGAAAAGATCATAACAATAGTAATAGTAATAATAATAATACAAAAAGTCATGTTAAGGTAGTTTAATCTTAGCAGGTGTGTTTTGTTGTTGAATCACACGTCTTTACGTCATTATACCTGATAATAGAAAAAAGTGTTATTTAAGTGGGGTTATGGGGAAGAAGCAGGGCTACAGCTGCGTCTTCACTGGATTTGAAGGCTTCTTTTATTTTATATTAATATTTTCATATGAAAATAAAAATGTGGCTACCAAACCATGTGACTCTTTATCCAGATTTAAGGCCTTTATCTCAATTTTCTACTATTATTTTGAGGCTGTATTTTTGTTTGGTTTGTTTTGTCACCTTGGTCGTAAATTCATATTTGTCGAATAGCCAACTGGGAGCAGCGCCTGCTCACAACTCTTTCTGAAAATACCAGCAGGGTGCGTTATCTGTAGCACGAAACACAACAGCACCGGCGGTTCACTCATAATTACGAATAACTTAAAAGCTGGTAAAACGTGACACCGTGACATGTAATATGACATAAAGTGACCAAATGTTTCTGTTTTCAAAGTGCTGCTGTCTCAAAGTGTCAATCTGGAAACTAGAGGATTACTAGATGACTTTATACACAGAAACCACACTGATTTTACATGACTTTTTTTGTTTGTTCATATCTAACAGATGTAATAATTTTATTTTTTGTATTGGAATTTGTGCAAAATTAGAAATATATTTAACTGTTTGTTGGGTCAATGGCTCAGGTAGGCTCCCAGAACTAATACTAAAATGTTGCTTTTATAAAATTTAAAAAAATCAATTAACAAGAAAAAATAGCAGAAATATACAATTATTTCTGTACATTTATAGTTAAATAAAAATATTGTGTAATATTACATGTTGTCTAAGTATATGTAAGTTATGAGACTTAATTTTGAGAGTTTTGTAGGGTTTTTTTAACTTTACATTTCAGGGCTGCAACTTCTATTAATTTCTAGTCCAAAAGAACACTGGAGATCAACCCACACTCAGAAAATAAGAAAACAGCTTTCAACTAAAACGCCTGGAAACATCTTTCCTGTTATGATGATTCCTTGGTCATATTGTACAAGCTGCAGGGGAGTACCACTTAATAATTGAGAGCCATTTACTTTGCTATAAATGGAAAGCAAGGGAACGTTATAATTGTGGACACATACACAAGTTAACGGCAGTGCTGAGAAGGAAAACTGGTCGTCTTTGAGGGGAAACGTTTATACAGTTTTTAGTAGGTAAAAACAAAACAGTCATTTCCTGTGTTTACAAAGTAGAAATATCTTGCGTTTTATTTCTTTTGCTATATCTTTTTTTTTTTTTTATCATGAATCTGTTCAATAGCCATGTTTTTTCTGGTTGGAAATTCGGTGGTGTAGATGACTCTTTTTCAGCAACACCCTACATCATTGTCACCCTTCCCCACACTTTCACACCTGGAAACTGTCCAGCAGATGCACGCTGAGCAGCCTCGCTGGAACCGGAGCTGCTGAAACCTACACAAACAATGCCACACTTTATACTCACACTTTGCTGGGAGGCCGTAGCCGCAGGTGATCTTGGCCTCTCCCGTCTCACAGCCATTAAGGGACGCACACTCTTTTTTCAGCATGGGACCTGCAGCGCGGTGGATGGCTCCGTCCACTGGAAAACAAAAGACTAGAATTTTAGGGAGTTGGCCTACTTATCTGAATCCCCTGAAATCTGCCTGCTCACAGGACCTGAAAGGTTGTCTGAAGTCCAGCTGACTCATTTGCTGGAGTCAGAGCTTAGTGCTAAATGGACCTGGGTAATAACAGCGGTTGTCCAAGTGGTTGAATTTACTGTCTTCTGCAGGTTGCTACATAAGTCAAGCCATCTGTCTCTCTGTATGTCAGTCTATTTAATGGATTTCAGGGCGAGTGCCTTAGTTAATTACTTGATTTAATGTGTTATTAAGGACTCAGCTGATTTGACTTTTTGGTCAATTAGCCTTTATTAATTAAATTTTCATAAATCTACATAATATTCAGAAAAATGGATCTATCTTTGACTCCCACCACATCTAAAGACCGTGACTGTGTTCATTTCCAGGAGGGCAACGATGCTGCAAAAGCTATTTTATAGCTGTGCCAATTACAGTTTCAGCTATAATTTGCACTGCTTGGAGTAAGACACATCTCCTCAAAGTTAATATTCAGACAGTCTCAATCTTAGCAGCCTTCTTACTCTGATTCTGATTCAGAACCAAAGAGAAGCATTAAGCATCATCTAAGCTAGACAAACGTTTAAAGCTTAATCCTCTAGAAATGCTGCTTGTGTACTGTACTCCTGAATTGCTTTTAATTTTCTTTGTAATATGCTTTCATAATGTCATTTTAAATCAAAATACTAAGGAATCTTGAAAGTATAATGGCGCTTTTTGGGCCTTTATTTGAAGGATGTCAGAGACAAGATGAAAAGAAATTAAGGGATGAAAGAGATTGAAATACTGAGAAATATTGTAGTTTAAAGGCTGCAAAGGCTTTGTTTTCAAAAGCTGACCACCAGACAAACAACAAGGCATTCTAATGAAAACACATTTAATTGGTTTATACCGTTTACTTTTAAAATATTGAGTGCAATAACATGTAGAGTGGCATGTTTTTAATGGTTTTGTGTCAATCAAACACTTGGCTTTGGTTAGATAACAGAAAAATCAAAAGTAATTCAAAACAGAATTAAATTTATTAGTGTTTAATCAAAGAAACAAAAAAAACATTCCATGTTTTGAAGTATTTGCGCCTTAAATTAGTATTTTTATTTAATTTTAATGAGTCATACTGATTGATTTCAATTAATCCCTAAAGAAAAAATCAATTTTGTAGTAAATGTTATGAATGTTGTGAAAAATAAATAAATCAAAGATAAGAAAAAAAAAAAGGTCGGGTAACAAAACATTTTTTGTCACTACCAATGAATATCTCCTCACCATCTGCTAGCTGCTCTTTTCGTAAGTACACAGAAACAAAACAAAAAACCAAAAAACCCCGGCTGATTACACTGCAAATAAAGACAGCGGGGGCAGCTTCCTCCTGAAATCATGACAAACATTGCTTCAGCCAATTGCCGACCAGGAAAAGGGTTCGTGCTCATGCACATGCTCATGCTCATGCACATGCACATGGAGTGAGGGCAAGGAAGAGCTCTCTCCCTGAACTTTTACTAACATTTGCTGTCAGATATCAGCAGAAGTGACATCATCCAGAAATCCCTTACCGTGCCTTTAAACTGTTGGACAGTTGCCCTGCGATGTACTGGCAACCTGTGCAAGGTACACAGGAGGTATTCAAAATAATTTGATGTATTCTAGAAAGTTGAGAGTATAGTTGAGATCGAGAGAGGACTGGTTGAGATTACAGTGAATCACATGGAAGCAGGTTGATATTCATCACAAAATATCTGCTTAGATGTTTATGGCAAAAGTGCAAGAAGCAAAGTCCGCCAACTCTGTTGTTCTTTGCGTCTATTGGCAGGAGTTTTTGCAACATTCGGTGGTCAGCTTCTTCTGTAACAAGGTAGTGGAGATCTGAGAGAGATGCCTGAACAAACAGTCCTTTATATACACTTTCTGCAGACACAAAAAGTTAAAATTACTTTGGTTTATTTACATGAATTATCATTTTAATTACATTTTTAAGTCCTGCCAGAGGCTTAAAATAGCATTTTGTTTTGATGAACGCCAACTGCCTTAAGTGCCTACATCACTCGTCATTTTGATGCAAACATATAATCTGTTTTCACTCAAAACCGCTTTGATTCATGTTGTTTTTGTCCCTAACAGTCCTTAATGATTAGCCTAAGGTTGTTTTAACTCTGAAAGGATTCTTTAAGGAGCAGTTTTGTGTAGTGGTGAATTTAAACATTAACATTTATACAATGGACAATAAAATAAGCTTTAAACATTGTTTCGGATCAAACAACAATGGGTTTTTAATGGGTTTCTAATGGATCTGTCTAGAGGAAGATTTACTACTGCTCTCCACCTGACACAAACTCTATTTTGATGTTAAAAAAATTGACTGTGTCTGTGGCCCTGTTTAATATGTATATACATGAGTCTCCCTATTAAGAGCACAAATGTAGAGATCAAACAATTTAAATAATTCACTGCACACTGATTTACTATGCTTTATGCATGCCACTGACTGACAAATGCATCTCTATTTACCACAAAAGAGAAGCATGTCTTAAATTTTGCTCTTGACAAGGTTGTGTCTGTTGCTGCGAGGAGGATGCTGGCAGGAGAAGAGAATGCGTAAAGGAAGCGATTCTGCATTCATCAATCAGAGGAAATATCTCTAATTAAGGAGTCATGAAGGACCTGCTGTATTGAAACTTTTTGTGGTTTTGTTCTTTGTTTTATTTGTGTGTATTTGTTTTATTGCAAACGCCACAGTTTCAGTAGGGAAGTAGTCTAAAGTAATTTGGACTTACATTTGGCAGTTTTTATTATATCTTGATGTGCAAATCCTTACAACAGACTGTTTCTTTTCCACATGACTGACGAGGTTGCATACCTACATTCAGATTAGTCGAGCACCAAATAAAGACCAGTGCTTTATTTTCTAGATAATTCTTATGTACTTAAACTTACATCACTCAGATTTGTCATTCTGGATTTTTTTTTCTTGTAATAGAGTATTTGTACATAGCACAAATGGTACTTTTTTTTAATCAAGTGACGCTTCTAAGCCTGAAACCATAGTTCTCAGTTGGTTGGAGTACCCTCCACAGCAGAGGTGGGGGAACCCTGGACCTCAAGTTTTAGATGTTTTAGATGCTTCCAGTTTCAGCACACCTGATTAAAATTAGCCGTCACCATCAGCTTGTCAACAACGTTGCACAACTCTGTTAATGACACGGTCATTTGTATCAGGCTGTGATGAAGGAGGAAAACGTCTATAACATGCAGGGCATTGGTCCTCCAGTACCAGAGTTGACTACTCCTGCTCTACAGGTTAGTGGATGAGGTGTTGCTTCAAGTGGAGGAGTTTAAGTATCTCAGGGTCTTGTATAAGTGGGGGGAAGAATGATCTGGATGATCGATGGGCAAATCGGTGTGGTGTCTGTAGAAATTGCCTCGGCCTTTCGCGGGGAAGAGAGCGTTGAGCCAAAAGGCGAAGCTCTGTGTACAGGTCGATCCATGCTCCAAACTTCATCTATGGTCATGAACTGTGGGGTAGTGAACGAAAGAATCGTGGATACAAGCTGCTGAAAAGAAAGTGAGAAGTCCTGAATTCGGGAGTAATTTGGAGTAGAGTCACTGCTATTCCACATCGAGAGGAGCCAGTTGAGGTGATTTGAGCATCTGGTTAGGATGCCTCCGGGACACCTCCAAGGGGAATTCTTTCAGACGTGTCCACCTGGGCAGAGGCCTCAGGGCAGACCCAGAACATGCTGAAGAGATTACATATTGCATCTCTCAGCAGGCTTGGAAACGCTTCGGTAGTCCTCCAGAAGAGCTGGAGGAGTGGGCTGGGGAGAGGGGGGTCTGGGTCTCTCTGCTTAGCCTGCTGCTGAGCAGATCTAACTAGATTTTTTTTACATAAGGAAGTCACTATTTTATCTGTTAAAATGTTAGCACAAAGAAATTAGTGTTGTAAGTGGTTTCTAAAAGAAAGGATTTAACAATAGTTAACACTGCAACACGTTTACATCAGAACCTCAACCAGAATTTCAGCAACTTAACCTTTAGCAACATCCTTTTCTTGAAAGATCAACCCTCTGTGTTTGTGTTGAAAGAATACTGAGATCTAATGTCAGAGTTTAGTGTAAGCCATGCATAATTAGCCCAGAATAAAACACATCTGTCAGAAGTCGGTTTGTCACGGCACTGTGAGAGTTGTCAGCACTTAGAAAAAAAAAAATAGTACAATAACACCCATCCATATGTCACCGCTCAGCATGTTGGCCTGCGGTTCTCATCTCTGTCTGACTGTATACAGACCAGCTGTTACAGCGGTGTGCGAGTAGCTCCAGGAGGGGGGTCTGATGTTATCCGAACGATTGTGTTAAGCTGGCACATCGCATGCGGTGCTGAGCTATGGTGTACTACGTCATGCAGTGTCATGTTGAACTGGGCTGCACTGTGAGTGAAGGACAAGTGAAAGAGTGTGACAGACGAGCTCTGAACACTGTCCTACCTCTTCAAGATCCAGCAAAACAAGCTCAGGTGTGTGCATGTGGGTGAAATATCACATGTATGCAACCCTGACAATGCATACATGAATACTGAATGTGCTTTGTTTGTATTTCTATGCATCAAGTGCACTGTGTAATGAGTTCTTGGGGTGAAATAAACGTGTGCGCACACACACACACACACACACACACACACACACACACACACACACACACACACACACACACACACACACACACACACACACACACACACACACACACACACACACACACACACACACACACACACACACACACACACACACACACACACACACACACACACTTTAAAACAGCCCAACTCTGAAATAGAGAACAAGTGTGATAAGATGGGGAGATGGAAAGGAGGAGGAGGGAGGAAGGGAGGGGAACAAGGGAGATCAGCAGATGTAAAAATACTCTGGAGGGAGATAAGGCAACACGCAAGAAAAAAGAAAAAAAAAAAAAAAAAAAAAAGAGTCAAAACAAAAAGAATTGGAAATCGAGCAGACTTTTGTTTTGTCTTGTGGTTCAATTTTGACAGATGCATGTGCATTTGCTGATACACGTGCATCTGTGCATGTGCGAGCGTGTATCAGTCCATAATGTGCGTATCCCCAGTTTGTAGGAGAGAACTATACAACTTGGAGGTACAGAAATGCTTTATAAACTGTTCCTCTCAGTCTGACAGACACCAACAGCACTGTAAAGTATTACCGACTGGAATGGTACAATAACACAGGCGAGAGCGCACAAACAGTTGCAGATGCAGCACTGGAACATGTCCTCACACAGAAAAGTACTTGGGCGCTACAGATATATTGGGAGTTTAATGACATGTGTAAGTCCATATAAGCATAATGGATGTCAAACCACTGATCCCAGCATGTCACCACAACCGTAATAATACACTGCTTGTGCAGCCTCAGGAACTGATCTCCTTAAACCAGGGGCGGAGGCTGAGAGATGTCCTGGAATGTGATTTGCAACTGGTATCTCACTGGGCACGGGTCCGTAATGTCTCATCTGGGATGTGGTTTTGCACCATCATCTGCAATGCTTCATGAGATCTGCAAGATCACAGGAATGAGGGAATCCATGCTGCCAAGCTCCACGCCGGTTTTCTCATGACAGACAGCAATAGACAGATGCATTATTTACTTACCTCTTGAGAACATTATCTAGGTCTTTAAAGCACAGCACAGAGTTGGAAATGTCAGAACGCACTGACAATGCCCTACAGTCATTTGGAAACAAGCTCATAACTGTCTCCAGGAGATGACTGATACCATCTCTGAATGGTTTCTCAACCACTTGTGTTGGGTGATCATTCAGCTGTGAAGACAAGGAAAACGCAGAGCTCACCAATCCTGCCAGCATCGCGGGCAGACCCACCTCACAATGAAGATGGGAAAAGACAGAAGATCGCGATAAGTTGGCCTCACATGAATCATGAATCAGGAATAGACCAGGCAGATGTTTATGTGAAAATACGTAAGGGGCCTTGGTGTTGTTTTTTAAAAATATTTTAATTTTATCATTACCAATTTATTTTAGGCATGTTTTTCTCTTAAATAACAACAATACAAGGTTTGTGGAGATCATTTTTAAATTAAAAAATAACAATAAATGTAACTTCTTAAAGTGCCAGCTCTTCTACCATCGGTTTCCATTGATGGCTTAGTTTGACAAACCTTTGCCCTTTGTGAAAAATCCAACTTTTTAATTTTTTTTTTTTAACCTCATGCTGATGTGAAGTCACTTTTTCTCAAAACAAAAGGAAATTTCTGAATTTGTGATGAAGGTACCGCGGCAAGGGTCGGTGTTTCCATTGAACAGTGATTTTCCTTTTGTGAATGTAGCTCTCTCCACAACTCTGTGTTATCTTCTGCAAGACTTTCCTTCAAAAACAAAGATAAAGAAGATCTTAACTGTGTAGAAGATGAACAGAAAAACTCTTAGGTTTTTGGACAAATAATTGCTAGTAATTGCTGCTACAGCTGTTGCAAAAACAGTCAACAGAAGAAGAAGGCAGCGGATGATTGTTCCTAATGATTATTCAGTAATGCAGTGATGCATCATGAATAAGTGGTATTAAAGCACTGCATCATATAAATGAGGCCAAAAACAGCTGGAAAACTTGATTTTGATTATTTAGTTGACTGACTACATCCAGCGTTGCCAAAGACGCACAAAAGCGCAAAAACTCATTTTTTTCACACTTTTGTGATAAACTGGATTATTGACACGTCTGAAAAACCAGCGTAAGAAAGGTTTGTGCAATATTTGGCAGTTGTTTTTCACAAAGATAAACCAATAAAGGTTTGTTTTTGTGAAGTTTTTATTGAGCACAACTCTAGGGGTAATACAAACACAGCTATTGTGATATCTGGGTAAACAAAGATTGTTTTATGAAGATTTCAAGAGCTTTCTTACTGCATGTGAATTGTCTTAAGTGCAACCCGATGCAGAGTCCTCTGTACAACTGACAGCAATCCCCTTGTGTGAAGTGACTAGTTAACATTTCTTGTTGCTGAGTCAATATTATAACCATGCATACGCACAGAAAAACAAAGGAGAACTCAAAAGATTACAGAGACGCAATTGTTTAATCTTTGAACAAGAATTTGGTGTTTATGGAGTACACATGCCGCTCAAAGATAAAAGACATTATCATCGTGCTCTTGATGATGGTTTGAATTTCTACAAACTGGAGTCAACATGTCCTGCTCTTTTAGCTGTAAATGAGGTCATATCAACTTAACACTCTTTGTATTTTCTTTCACATGCATCATCCTTGAAGTGTTTAGTCCAAACCGGCTTTGAGTTTCTTATGGTGGACTTGGATTCCTTTTTTCTCAAATAAAGATAAGAAGGGTGGAGACGGGATAAACAGTGCTCTCCCGCTGGACACAGCCATAACCGTTTCAGTGCAGTTCATAAATACTCAGACCCTATCAGCCTCTCCGTAACTCCCACGTCCTTAATGCAGAGAAACTATCTCCTTACTAGAAGACAAAACATTTTAGCTCTTTATTATTCAGGCTGTGGTAACTTCTGACTCTGTAGGGGTTGGTGTAATAGCTCAGCAGGGTACTGTATGCAACTGAGTAGATTGAAACACTATTCTCTCACTTCAGTACGGTCACAGATATGGAGGACAGAATTCATGAGCAGAGGGGAGTATAACTGCAAGGCGCGACTGAACTGAAGCGGCACCAGCAGGGCTCTTTCAGTGCAGGTGTAGCAGTGATGAAGGTGGGTTTGTTAACGAGTGAAATGAAATTCACTAATTCTACCAAACTGTATCTATGGGGTCTTTTGCTCATACAAAACCCACAATGAATCATTAAATATTTAACTGTCTTACATTAACAGAAAATGGAAAAAAAGAATAATTGTTTTTTTTTCTCCAATGACTCACCTGGTAATTTATGAACACAAAGTGATCCATGGATCAGACACGACATTCTAATTTTTGTGTATCAGTGACGTTGTTAATCCTGTTGATGTGCAGTGTTCTGCACTTTTATCATCTCTGGTTATTGGATTCATGAGAATCCATCCACCTTACCACTGTTTTAGACCACACCAACTCCATGGCAACGGCCACCCCCCCAGTGGGACAATGTGGCTTCCCATATGACTCCTGAAGAATTTGACAAACACAAGAACAAGCCAAAGTTTGCTGTCATGGCGCTCCAAGTTCCCCAGAACCTTATACTGATCAAGCGTCGACAAAAAAAAAAAAACAATCAGGAACCCACAAGCCCAGAACCAGCTATTTAAATGTAGTTGTTGATCAACTTCCTCCATACAGTATGTGTGATTTGAGTTATCAGTATGACAACAGGAGCAGCGGTGGGACCAGCATTTCTGCCCTCTGCTGAAGAAGTACATCCCATCATAAGGAGAGGGAATCAGACAACAATGATCAGCGATTGTTCAGCCCGTCATTTCTTCCCTTCAAAAGAAATGGGCAGACATCCCTCTTGTAAAACGGAAACATTTAAAATTAGTTCCCAAATGATTCAAAAAGTGTAAGCAAAAGGAAGGATGACAGAGCACAACTGTTCTTGTTTTATTTAAACTACTTGCTTTTCTGTTTTTCCTTCTTGTGATGTTTTAGCAATATAAACAACTTTTTGAGTGAAACTATGTCATCACCTTAACCAGAGCTCTCTAAAACAGCGTAACTCAACCCAGGTCTTCTCCATGTTTCCCGTTAGTCAGTGAAAACACGTAATTTCCTTTGTACTCGTATCTGCTAATCAAAGGTTGTTTCATCTTTGTTGTATGATTAAAGTTGCTTTAATTGCTAACTGTCAAACTATTTTTTATTTTCATCAGTTAACAGGAAGTAGAAGAATTTTGTCCCATTTCAGACTCAACTTATCTTTACTTTTTGTGATCATTTTGCATCTTTAATTTAATGTGCATCATCTTTACTCCAAACTCCCTCTAATGGATCCTTCATTTAGGCAGCGAGACAGATGACGTTTATATAAACATCAGTATAATATCAAAGGACACTTGCGGTTTATAGTCCACTGACTCCATCACATGCAAGTGGACACCTAAACAAGACAACAATCAGCAATAACTGTTGACACTAATACCACCAACAGACCTTGAAAAATTAATTAGTACTGAATTTAATTTATATCACTAGACAGTGAAACAATCCTTCGTGAACCATCAAACTCATTTCCATATTAAAAGAACGAGATTCATTATTTATCCTTGATTAACATGGAAAATATCACATCCTTTTCTGCAGTGATGTCTTCCTGGAAAGAAGAAACTGGGGCTGACAACAAAAGAAAATACAGAAAAAAACATGCAAACAAAAAGAAAGAAAACAATGGCAAACTGGAGAGAGACAGAGAAAGAAGAGATGGGAGATTGGAGAGCACAGTTGGACAAAGAGAAATGAGTTTGGAAGTGAATCAAGTGTAAAAAAAAATGTGTAGGTGAAAAGAGTGGGTAAGGATAAAAACAGATGGGGAAGAGATGAATGCTGAGCACCGGCTTGAAAGCATGCAGGAAAGGAGTCAAAATTATTGTTTATGTTTGAGCTTCTTTAGACCAGTGAAAGAGCCAGCTAACAGAAGGCTGGCCTGGTTTATGCCAGCTTCATGCTGTCACTAAGTGGCATATGCCTTGAATGTCATGATTTTCATTTTGACTCGCCTGCTAACAGATTAAAGTATGCACACCTGCTGCATGGTCTGCATATATCAGCATGTAGAGTTTTCAATTCAATACTTTATTAATCCCCAAAGGGAAATCATATAGTTTTGGCAGAGGGTCTATTTTGCAAGTGCTTCAACCAAAATACTTTTTTAATTATATGGACCTCGTATTAACAAATATAACAGCAGTTCAGCGTGCAAGCGGTTTATCACAGACATTAAAGAAACACACACACACACACACACACACACACACACACACACACACACACACACACACACACACACACACACACACACTCATGTTGACAACTGTGCATCTTCTGCATATCTTTGATTTTCAAATCCTCAACCAAGGATTATATAAAACTTTGTAGTCATTGACAAAAGGTGATGCAGGCAGTAGCTGCACTGCAGCAGCACTGCAACAGAAAGGTCAGTGGTGTGGATGCACACACGCAGTCGCGACTTGGTAGTTCAGCAATGTACACACCACGCAGCTGGTGAGAAGCCTGCCTAAGGGTCATTGAGCCTCTCTCACACTCTGGACTGCCTCACTGTAGGAGGGAGGGGCACTACAGAGGGTACTAAGAGGTGATAATTGGCAATATGCTTACCTGGTGGAAAGCACACAATGCGGAACATTACTATGTAGAGTTATATTGCCAGAAAAAAAAAAACATTTACTTCTTGCAAACCGCAGCCAGCTATTGTTTAAAAGCACAAGATCACACGTACATAGGCAAAACCAATCCTGATGTCTCTGCTACAGAATAGTAATACAGCTGCCCTTGTCAGCTGACCTCTTATAGGCCAAACAGTCTGTCTGTCAAACTAATGGGGTGGAACACAGGCATATTGCTTTCCCACAATCCTTCAGCAGAGCCGGGACACTCATTTACTTCAGTCAGCTTGTTGCCAAGGCAACATTTAGGATGGGTCTGGGGTTGGATGGACACACACAAACAGGAGCACTGCATCACACACACACAGTACAACCTGTTAAGTGAAGGAAACATGTACACACACACACACACACACACACACACACACACACACACACGCACACACACACACGTTACAATGTTAAAAGCAATGACACAAACAAATTTATGTGTGCCACTGAGACACAGGCAGTGCTGTCTGCATGCAGAAAGTACACAAAGTTCTCTTCGCCACTTGACTCATCGCCACAGCCTTAAACCAATCTTCCACTCTGTCCCTTCATTTACAATGCATGCGCTCTCGTTCATTTGTTCTGAAAAGCCCAGAGACAAGCCTATTCTCCACTTGTATTTCTGTCCCCATTCAGATGAGGAGAACGCAGAGAAAGGGCTGCAGAGACACGGGGACCACAGCTGAGAGACTTCCAGCCAAAGATATCAAACCCCATCCCTCCTCTTGAGGATTGATTACAGATGTCAGCTCACGCAAATTCAGTCTGGCTTTTCAGCTCTGCAAGAAATCCTGTGAGAGAGGATTTGGTTCTCTTCTTCACCACCTCTCTCCACCAAATTAGAAAAATGTAAGAAGATGAAATTTTAATTGGGACCATGCTCATTTATTGTGCAGTGGGTCTTGATGTGTTTAAAACATTAAACCAATCATATGCTGGAAGTGTCTACACGGCTGATTCATACCCTTTGCACCCTGATCCCCTCAGACCCAGAGCAGGTTCTCTGAAAGCAGTAAACTGTGCAGCCAAAAGTTTATGGTTAATCAAAATAATAAGAGAAAATGCAATTTTTTTTAATATGCAACTTAAAAAAATGGAATCAATCAGAATCCCTTTAATAGGTACAGCTATGATGTTACTAATACTGGATATTGTGGTCCTGTCTTGTCAAAGTCTAGTTTTAGGACCTTCATACTTTTCATTTTCTGTAATTATGTGTTACATGTTGATAAATACACGTTTTAGCAAATGAAATTGCCACAGAAAATGTGAGTCTGGCTCAGAAAAAAAAAAAGCACACGCACTCACAGCGACTACAGACGGGGTTAATGGGGGTCATGTTCATGATGGCAGAGGCCAGGAGACAATCCCTTCATACACAAGATAACACACAAAATCCACAGCCGTCATATGAGGCAAAGCCCATGTGAGGCTACAGCAGCAAGAGTTAGATACATCAATTGTACCCCCACCCCTCGTGCACCAGAAAGTAATCTTCTTCCACAGCTCAGCAAGGAAAAACTTTTCATAGAGCAGTTCATAAAGCCAATGTGTAATAAAGGGACTTTGGGAGGTACAAAGGGACTCACTAGTCCAATACACTGGATCAGTATCAGACTTATGCTGCCCTTATTAAGCATGTTGGGTATCAGCCAGATGCGACCAGTCCACTTTAAATACAGTAGAAATAACGCCACT
Source organism: Xenentodon cancila (assembly GCA_014839995.1). Taxonomy (NCBI): domain Eukaryota; kingdom Metazoa; phylum Chordata; class Actinopteri; order Beloniformes; family Belonidae; genus Xenentodon; species Xenentodon cancila. Next base: position 13,203,074 of record CM026205.1, on the reverse strand, counting down.
AGAAGAGTTGGTGTGTCCTTTTATCAGTTACATCCACTCAATCATGGTGAGCCACGGGCTCAGTTTTTAGTGCCAAAGCAATTTCTCAGCAATTCATTTGCTGAGAAATTGCCAGTACCAGCAGATAAACTGAGCTGCAGTATCAATTGATATTGAGAAAAAGGTAGAGGAATGAATCCCAAGGGGATATCCACTTAACTCAAAATGCTGAAGCCTTGTGTAGCCTGAAAGTGCATCTGAACATGGGACGGAGACGGTGGGTTTTTCCTCCTCGTCTGTCTCTGAGCGCTCCTTGTAAAACGCCGCCCTGTGTCTTCATAATGTCTAGACACGAGGAATAATCAGAGCAACCAAAACTCTTCTAAAATGTCACAGTAACCGAGTTTTACAAGATGATTAATTGTCACACAAGCATCCGATACTCCAAAGTTTGTTTCTGTTTTCACAACTCCATGACACTGAGGTTAATGGTTGCTTTCTGGACTAGAATCTGTCAATTAAAAGTTCTTCAAGAAAAAAAAAAAAAAAAGGTTTGTGCAGGGAGCAGACACTAAACTAAAACATTGAGTTGGAGATGGAAATGTAACATTTCTGACAGTTTTATGCAGCTATTTTTATACATACATTTATATCTTGCAGTTATCTCAAATAACATCTGTCAAGTAATTATGTGATGTTATGAAAGGCTTATTTACGGTGCAGCAATGAGACATCTGACACTTTTATCTGTATTAATTTCATGCATCAAAATACTCATATTACTGAATAACAACTATGCCTGAGATGCTCAATTTCTCTGCCGTTTCTAAGTAAACAGCAACTTAAATTGACATTTGCCTAATATTTCTTAAGCATGGAATTGATGTACACACCAAACATGTTTGCACAAATTGCACATTTAATTTGCGAATAGAAATATATGAGGTGTGGAGCAACTCTGACTTCTATTTGAAGGCTGGACCTTGCAGCTGTATGAATATTCGCACTTTTAGCCTCGTTTTTCTTTTAGATGCTTCAGAGAGCATCTCGTTCCCATTTATAGTTGCCGAATGGTCCTCTTTAGTTACATCAGTCATTAACGGGGTCTGTCTAGGAAGTGTGTACTATGTGACTGAGAATCAGACACTGGAGGTGGACAAAACACGCAGCTGAATATTCAGGTGATAAAAGTCTCTTGATATCCTTTTACATCGTTTAATATTATCACTTGACAAAGAGTTAGTGTTAAATATAAGTGGCCAGCTGAAGAAAAGTGTTAAACAAGGTAGTTGATGGTTTATTATGCTAGAGTAAATGTTAAACTGTACTGACACCTTTCATGGTGGTTCCTCAAATGAAATGAGACACTGCAGTTTCCAACCCTGAAGGACGCATAATGGGTTTTGAAATGCGCGAAACAGACTTGGATTTCTCATCCATACTGAGTGCCTAAGTTTAACGCTTCTGGCATTTCTGTGGAGGCCACAAACCTGTGGAAAAATACTTCGATGCACCGCACATCCCAAAGGTACACCCTGACATATGGTGACCTAGAAGAAGACATCTGTCTAGACTCTGACAATTTCAGCTGTATTTATTCAAAAGTACTAATGTACAATCTCAAATTCTCAGAAATATGGGAACAAAATGATTCGGAAATCATTTAAAATCTCCATTCATGTCACTAGTGCTAGCTTTTAAGCCGTTTGTGATAACGAGCATGGTCTTTTCTTTAACCCAAAAGATGTCCGTGTTTAAAATTTAAATAAAATCAAATAAAATCTAATACTGATTTGTTATAACATGGAAGAGCTTTTCAGGTCACATCAGTACCTCCTTAAGGAACATTTGCTGCTACATTTCCAGATCTTGTTTATATAGTTTCTCTCTTGTTCACACAAGAAAGTTTTAACTCACATTTGTAACTGAGATGAACCTTATTTACCGAGTAATTTTAAGAAATGGCCAGAGGGATTTCTATCACACACTTGCATCTTAATGCGGTGTTGCCTGAGACCCTGAAGATCCAACCACTCAGTACTAGTTTTTAGTCTTATTCATTTAATAGAGAGATTATCCAAAGCTCTCTGAAAGTTGTGATGGGTGAATTACTTTTTGCGGTTTTGCAGTAAACACTTAATTCTGCAAATGTTTCCAAATGAGGCAGAAAGAAAAATTTTTTTTTTTAATGACTTTTTGCCATTGGTTTAACTTTAACCCCTTAACGCCTGGTGCATTTTTTTTTTTTTTTATTGTTTTGGGCCCCCATTAGGAAATCAAATATTATGATATGATAAAAAAACATGCGATGTCCATATATGTGTAAACCAGGTTTTAGGACGTTAGGGAAAGTAAGGGGAATTTGCATGAGTTGTGCAAGGTTGCTTTCACACCCAATAGTCCGGTAGACTCGGTTCGGTTGGAGTTGCAACATTCAGATGGTCAGAGCTTGCTTTTACACCGCATTTGATCAAAGGAACCAAACCTTTTAAATAACGTGTTCCACTCCTCACCTGTTGCATCAACAATTACTCGTTGCTGATCGTTATTATGGTGCTACTTCCCTGCAAATTAGTCTGCAAACTTTCTGTGAGTGCTTAACAGCAAGAGTGATATATTTTCATCTGACCAGACTTCTATCAGAGTTTTTACCTCTTCGTGTCTGACCACGAGACATTTCTCGTGGTCAGACACTTTCTCACGGCTATCGCGCTATACATGCATTTGTTTAGGTTGTGTTTACCCACAATGAGTTCAACTGCACGTTCACACCTTCTCAAACAAACGGGACAACCAGGACATACTTGATGGTTATAACAGTATGTTGTCTACTGGAAGAAATGGGTGCGAGTGGGAGGGGTTCAAGACCCATTTTTACAAGGGAACACTTTTTCAAAGTGGATGGGTATGACTGGCCAGACTAGTTAGATGGTGGAACATATTCTTCATCTAGGTCACCACATGTGAGCGTGCTGGAAACATGGCTGTATACGCCATACACTACATGTTTAAACATGTCAGACCATGGCTACGGGCCTCCCGTCCTCATCTGGTCTTTATTTTCAATTTATAAAAATCCAGTGAAATGTTAAAATGGTAGATTAGCTCTGGAATAAATGAGCAACTGATGTAATGAAGGTTAATTTCCTGCCCTTGAGTTTGTTGTTGACGTGCTGCCTGAGCTCAGCACTCCTACAGATTGAAGTGTGGAAACAATGTCAGCAGGTGTGTGTTTGATCTAACTGAATGACATTTACCCAGGTACCCTTGACACTGAGTGAGGGACTGTTAAAACCTTTTGTTGTCCCACTTCTGACGACAAAATAAAATCTCTAAAACGAAAGTAATGGATGGTTACGCATCGCGGAGTGTGATCCTGGTGAATGAAGATGGATACCAAACGATTTGTGTGTGTTATTTTTGTGTGTGTTATACTTTCCCCTCTCTCCTCTGCCCTTGCGTCTGTCTGTCTCCCGTGACTGCATCACAGTGTTGAACCTTCATTGCTTTTGTCTCTCTTGACTTTTTGTCTCTACGCATAATTTCCCTCCCATTGTTTTATTTTTTTTGTTGGTTTTTTTTGCTTCATTCTTTCCCTCGTCTTACCTCACTCTAATTAACACCTACTGTAGGCTCTATCTGCCTTAGTAAATCCCCAAGGACAGAGCTGGAAAAGGAGCTAGCTAGAGGGGAAAAAATACAATAAGACATCAGAAAAATCCAGCGAGCATGTGAGAAACCGGTACAGAGTGGCACAGAAACAGACAAAAACACCGATTTGGACGATGGCTGTTGAGCGTGTAGGCTTCTTCTGTCAGCCAGTTGACATGTTTAAAATGAAAACAGGTTCTGTGGTTGAAAAAAATATACACAAAAAGACAGAGAACATAAACATGCTTTACATACGCCCTGATGCACACAGTGTGAAGCATTTGTGCAGTCGATGGCTCTCTTGAAACCATCTGTCTTTGCAAAGCCATCAGAGGCCTCAGGACAACATCAAACGAGATGCTGTAGATCAAGAGGTGCCAAAATGCATATGTGTGTGTGTGTGTGTGTGTGTGTGGGTGTGTGTAAGTGAGCGACTGAGTGAAAGAAAAGTGACAGAGTGTGCTGCCCATTTTTATGGCTAGAGCCTCAGCTGGTGTTTATCAGTTAGGGTGGAGCCTTTGCCTTAGAGTGTGTGTGTGTGTGTGTGTGTGTGTGTGTGTGTGTGTGTGTGTGTGTGTGTGTGTGTGTGTGTGTGTGTACTGAGGACTTCGACAGATCATTTCAGACAAGCAAATGCACTGTTATAAAGTGACAAATGAATGCACATGCATGCGAATATACACACATAATGGTGTCCACAGAGTCTGAGAGGAAAACTCAAATACATGCAAACACACACACACAGATAAGAAGTTAAAAACGGCAGCACAAGCAAGTCGGCCTGAGACGCTGTAGCTGTTTGACCAAATGAAGACAAAGAAAACAGATGCAGGCAAATGCACCTCCGACCAAATCTGCACGCGTCGAGCAAAGCGAATGCGCGAATGTCTTTAACGAATGCGGCCACTGCATTAACCACACAGATTTATTACGAATATCAATCAGCCGCTGACGTCTAAAGATCACACGAACATAGAAAAGCACTGAGTCAACAATAGACTGAGAAAAGAGTGTTAATGTTTGCAGCACTCCAAAACAATAAATTATGAAGTACTGACTTCACACCTGTGTACACAAACGAGGAGAAACAGAAGCAGGGAGACACACAGAGCAGCATCCAAGAGCTTTGTGAATGTCCTGCCTGACAAAGAGCTACCTGCGACCAAGCCCAGATAAGATATAAGTGGACACAACGACAACGGCATAAAATATACACTCACACTTCCTTTTTAGGTAATAAACAGCACTGCAGTATGATTAGAAGAAGTCTATTTGTAAATTATTTAGTGTTCACAGAAGGCATTTAACACCACAAAAACACGCCATTAATAACAGCAGAGGCCTGCAAATACCTTGGCAAGCACTGCGAGTTACACAACGGGAAGATCAGACAGGTTGGGACTCACCTCCACCTCCTCCAAGCAGAGTCTTGTTAGCTGAAAGAAGAGACAAGGAGAAATCCTTAATAAAAGTGAACACACACACACACACACACACACACACACACACACACACACACACACACACACACACACACACACACACACACACACACACACACACACACACACACGTTATCAATATGGAAATAACTTCCTCAAATAGTGAAAGAAATAAATCAATAAGTGGATGGAAAGAAAATATTTTAACTGAATCCACTAAAAAATGCTTACATGGCACAGGATGAATGCAACCATGTTTATATTTTGTCATTTTCTTTCTTCGTGTTTTTTTTAACCAATGAAAATTATTAACAAAAGCTTGTGACCTCAATCCATCTGATCCTCAGACTGCCATCAAAACCTCACGCGTCTCCACTTCTACTATGAATGAAGCGCTGCACGCATCAGAGTTCAGTGTAAACACTAAACAAACCATTTAAATTTATAGATGACACGTTTGTTTCCCTTTATTTCCTGAAAATAACCATTATGGGTTTGTGACTAGCAGTGGCAATACTTGCTCTATGAAGGTTTGCAGTTAATACATTTTAAACAATAATTTAATGTTTGTCACAGTAGGATCTTTTGATGAAAAATACTAATCAACATTCCAGTCTTTATTCTCCAAGCCTTTACTTTTTCGGTTGTATTTATTATTAATGGTATTGTCATGAATTTAATAGCAACAGAGGTACGAATTATTTGATTCAGGTGAGCATAATAGCACACACAAACTGTTGCTCTTAATAAATTTTCTTCTTCAGACAAGTTTAAGAAGGTTTTCTTTTCTCAAATTGACATCTATCGACTACTACCGTCTTCCCCAGAAGATCCCACGCGAGGAAGACGACACTAGTAGTCGAAACACATCAAGGAAAAGAAACGTTTTTAAGGTGCCTGAAAAAAAGAACCTTTAACATGATGAATTAGTAAGACAGCATGAACGTAATCACACGCAGGCTGTTGCTCATTTCATTTTGCTGCATTAACCACATTAATTCAGCTGCACATTTGTCCTCAGCCCCCCCCCCAATACGATGACTATTTGCAAATAACAAAAAAAGAAAAAGTGTCATTTTTTATTTAGTTATAGCGGTGCAGAGTATCTCCACGTTTGTCCTTCAGAACTTGATTTATTTTTGGCGTCAACGTTTCTAATCTCAACTCGTGTCAGAGGCTCACATTCGTGCTGGTTTTGCCAGCAGGCGAGTTCATTTCATTCACTTGGCATCACTGGTGCAAAGTTGTCCCAGAATTGATGGACAGAATGAGGATCGGCGGTTTTCACGTCTTCGCTGATAACAGAGGCACAGCACACTATGAGTAGGTAACATCGCTGCCTGCAAAGCTCAGGTGCCGAGGTGACAGTTCAAGGGATTACAAACAACTCTGGCAGAAGCAATAGGAAGACAATATGGTTTCATTTGTCTTTAAGATCAGAAAAAAATCTTACTCCTTTGGCAACTTTTAACCTGGATAACAAGAAAAGCCTGAAACTTGAATAAAATAAAAACATAATGAGCTTGTTTTACAGCTCAGGGCAAATGCTGAATTAATGCTTGTAGTACGACTGGCCAGAGCGTCCCAATTCATTACCTTTCTCTTCTCCACCAGAGTCAATGAACACACTTCGAGAGTGTAAACGTCTGGCAGTGTGATCGGCTTGGCTCTGGCTGGTTTTTGACATATGCGATACCCAAGTGTTTTTCTCACCCGCATATCCAGAAATGTGTGGAGTCAGCAGCGCTAGCCCGAGGACATCTGCAGTGCTTCCAGGAAACTCAAATCACCCCATAAATTCATACAAATCATGTTTTCCTAGTCTCTCTCTGCTGGTGCATCAGATTGTGGGTGCTGTGACCACGTTAGGATTATATGATAAGCACATAATCACTCTGCAAGGGACAGTTACAAAGTTAATTCAGAAAACACTGGGGATGCCTCTTATTTTGGTTACTACTTGCCAGAAGGCATGGTGCAGGCGCAGACTGTGTGCTGTATGAGGAAACTTAGTTTCAGCAAGGGAGGGAAAGAGACTAATCCCACAGATGTCGTTCTGTCTCAAGAATATCCTACTTCAACAGTTTTTTTAACCATCCTCCACTGCCTCATTAGGAGTAAATACCGTAAAAATAGTTCCTCTAAACGTGCTACACTTGTTTGTGTACGTGAACTTCCGTCTGATAAACATCTGTCAAAGTGAACATGTCCACTTAGAAATGAGTAGCTCCACGCAGCGTTCCTAGAGACGGGCGTACTACTGACAGCTGATACTGAACTTGTACACAGCTGTTCCAGATGTAAAACCACAGACGTATAAATAGTCTCCTCTAAGCCTTCAGTTCATCCCGGGCTGATGAGCTGCAGGCTGTATACAGGGGTTATATCAAACACTGAGTTTTGCTAATAATTGTCTGAGCTGGCTAACACGCCTAAGGCCATAAAGGATCTGAACTCCTGTGAGGTGAAACACAAATCTGCCTGAAGGAGATAAGACGCAGCTCTGACACAGAGCAGCAAACTGACACTAGAGTTATCACAGTGATGCTGGGGGTGGTGTGAAGTGGGGATCTCGCCTGAGATTCTTTACTTTTTCATACGGCTGGGCGCTGTTGGTAAAACATAAACCTGTGATGACTGAACGTTAGTCCAGTCTTTGCATATCCATCTTCTTTTAAAGTGCCAATGAAAACCTCTGATCAAACTGTTACCTATGCAACAGATGTTAACAGGTGTTAGTACTGGTTTGGGTCTTCAGCGTCAGCTTATACCAAGTACTCCCCCTGCAGACGTGTAGACTGGTGCAACTACTGTTAACACAACTACTTTCAACCTTGACACCACTTTCCAGTTTGTGTGGTGACATTACAGTTTTGAGTGGGTTAACTGTGCGTCAACATCTTTGGTTTCAGGACCCAGGAATGACATCAACGGATGCAAATGAGAAGTAGAGAGGAAAACTGTGCACATAATAATACTGCATTTTAAACCTTTACATTATCAAAACATATGGATATAAAACTCCCTCTCTGTAGTTATGAATGAGATAATTGCCCCTAGACATCAAAGTTGTTTTTATACAGTTTCAGATCATGATTTATTTATTTTTTTCCATCCCACACATACACAGATTATAAAGCTGAACAGGGAGCGCTCCTCTCCTCTGTCTGTCCTTTTCTAAACGAAAGAAACCTCTCCTGCAAGATCAAAATGCATATATATGCGACTTTAAGATTTTGCAGAATTTCGTTCCAGACATTAATATATATGCAGAGAGTTGGGGGAAAAAAGAAAAGAAAAAAAAAACTCCAAAAGGACATGTTTATTTCTACTGTAAAAGTCAGCATTTCAACATGGGCTTCAATAAGATATTTTTGGCACTTGTAAAGTGGGCGCAGGTTTCGGCTCAGGAGGCTTCTCGCCGCTTCACCATCACCAGCTGGATTTGTCGACCGTTTGATGCAAAGAAGAAAAAAATACAGGATTGTGGAGGTGAATGTTGGAACTAAAACCAATGTCACTAAAGAGATGTAGGTAGAGAGAGAAAAAAGAGAGAAACAAAAGCGAAACACCAGAGAGGGCAGTGTTGCAGGACCACCCATGTGCTGAGTGGTGAGGACTCGTCCCACAAAGATCAAAGTGTCCACTGCAGCAGAGTCCCAGTTTCACACCTGGCCAGCTGGGCCATCGTCGTGTCATTTTCCTGCCATCTTTCCAACTATATTTGAACTGTATTTAAATATAGTGTTATCTGAGGGATTTTACACTGCATTTGTAAAATGTAATTCCAAGTCTTCACATCTTTTTTTAAAAACAGAATGCTGATAAAGAATCAGGCTGAACATGTTGACCACAATTCCTACTACCAGTTTTGATCTTCAGTCTAAACTACTTATTCCTTTTGAAAAAAGTCTTATCTTCATCGTTTCGGCTGACCACTTAAAGCACAAGCATAAATATGCACTAAAAACCATGTTAGTTGTGTGTTTTTAATTGGATACTGTGTAATTCTTCAATTTAAGATGCCATAAATAGTTTAAAGTGTATAAATGAAGTTCTTTTTAAATATTCTTTACTTTTCACAATAGCGTCACGTTGTGGATTTGCCATTTCTTTACACATTTACACATTCAGTGGCTCCTTTTTTCTTTTTTAATGCTTACTTTTGTACCATCTGTCTTTGACATTTAGCATCTTATGTCCATTATTCCCTATAATGCCACCTGTATAAAATGCAGAGAACAAAATGATGCTGTCACAGTGACTTTCCTGCTGCAAACAAAAGGCTACAAAAAAAAGTTACGTAACATGTTTTGAAAGCACACTGCACCTCGGTTTGTTGAGTCTGCCAGTAAGCTGTTTTCTTCTCCTGAAAGACTGGCGACAAAACCTAATAAATGATCATTTAGATTGCTAAAATATGTTCTCCGTTTGTCCACTGTAGTTCTGGAGATGCCTCAGAAGAGCGGTGAGGGTGTATGGTTTTACAACGATTTCTTAGAAAATAAAACCAATTCATACCTCCAAATGGCAACCATGACCACATCTCTCATCAAACAGGCATTTCTGCATTGATCTGAAATAAGGTATTATTTCACTTTCTTCCTCCAGCTATCATTTTGTCTCCCAAAAATCCAAGATCAATGCCCTGGATTCCTTTGAGCAGGAACAAACAGTGGACAGTTAATCCCACTTGTACAGTCAAATGAGAGCCGACAATAAAGTCATGCTAAATAATACAATGAGTTCTTGAATGGACATCAGGGAGGCAGTCTAATGCAGCTCAGAGGAGGCTGTGACTGCTATAAACGCTGGAGACATGGCAGAACAAAACCATGACCTACTTATTGGAAGCAAACTGAACCCTTAAAGGGAGTTTCTCAGATTCATCCATCTCTGGTATTTTGGTGCAAAATGATAGCTTTTACAATTGGACAACGTGGGAGTATTTGCCAAGAACTGCTGGATAGCTCCAATCTACCATTATGATGAAAATAAAGAAAATGTGGGAAGTACGTTTCTGAAGTTTTATGCATTACAACATCCTAAATCACCTTCCCGTGCTTATGCTTCTCCGTGCATTCCAAGCATAACACATTTGAGTTATATGGCAAAACATTTTTGATCCGACTCCTTCACTTACCAGGTCTTAAATTTTGGTAAACATAATCTCAGAGGAACAAAAACACATGGCATAGTACACCATGCAATAATTTGTTTTAGAAAGAAGTTGAAGAGTAGATGTGTGTGTGGAAACACTGCGCAGTGGCAGGCTTGTAGTTCTCCAGTCCAGCAGTAAGGACTAGTGACCAGACTCAGGAACAAAATGATGTCAGGAGAAAATGTCCCCAGGATTGTCCACTTTGCTTTTCATGGTTTCTTGTGCAATGGTTAAAAAAAAACAAAAGAAAACCGCTGCTTTTTGTTCCATTTATAAAACAACCATCGAGAGGATGATGGTGACAACTTCCAACGTCAAAGCAGCAGTGAAAAGTCTCTATGGCGGTGAAGTGGGCTTGCTGGCTGATACCCTGGAGTTAAAACGCACCTGGGTTGTCTTCTAGACTAGGCTGCTTGTCTGCTGCGACCATGCAGAGCTGCAGCTTCAGAGAGCTTCAGCCTGCTCATGTTAAAACGTTACCAGAGACAGCTGGCACATGCCGTCACCAAGTGTTGAAGTCAGCCTTTCATTTGAACTGTTCATTTTCAGTTAACATTTACTGACCTCAGTGTAATAGAGTTTGGACAAAAGTAAATAAAATAAAATGCTGAAACTAGGCCTTAAGCATGTGATGGAGGTTGCTCATCACTGCGTGGGATTGGACTGGACTCAGACTTCTTTAAAGACTTGAACTTGACTCAGACTCAAGCACTGAAGACTGGCACAGACAAACCTGCAACACTGATAAATACACCGAATGATCCATTTAAGAAGCGTTAACTTTAAGTAATCATTTTCTGAATAACATATTCACTTTGTTACATCTTGGAAGAATGTTGGTCCGCACTTCTGTACAATATCTCGTTAGTTCCCAAATATGTGCTGGCATCTGTTTCTGCACAGCTCCCTGGAGGTCCCACTGCAGCAGTGTAATCAGGTTCAGGTCTGGACTTTGACTGGGCCATTGCAACGTCTTGATTTGTTTTTTTAAGACCATTTTGGTTGCATACTTCAGGCCATCCTCATGTTGCATAAACCAATTTCATACTAGCTTAGGATGTTGGACAGACTCGATGACTGCAAGGTTCCCCGGTCCTTTGGCTGTAAAACCAACCCAAATCCCCTCAATACCATGTTTAACAGTATGAGGTGTTTGTGTTCACATGTCTAGTTTAGTTTTCACCAACAGTTGTGCCATGCATTCTTTGTTTTGGACTTACTTTGGATTCTTACTTTCATCTAATGTGTGTCACATAGTTTGTTTTAGGCACAAATAAACAAACTTAAGCCTTACTATGATGTTCTTTTTAGAAAGAAGAGGCTTTCGACTAGCAGCCATCCTAAAAAAAAAGCCATACTTGTTTATTCATTTTCTTAGTGTAGTGGCATGAACATTAAGATTTAACATGTTAATATACCTGCTGAATCCTCTAAAGTGTCTGAGTTAAAGTTGTCTCTGTTTCTTTCGTTTCACAGCCTTACTCGTTCTGACCTTGGATCGAGCTTGCTGAAATGTCGATTCATCGGAGGACTGGCAATGATTTTGCATGTTTTCCGTATATAAATTATGTTTCTCATTGTGGTATTATGGACTCCAAATGTTAGAAAATGATAAAAATGCTGCTTCTTTAACATCACCGTTGAGGCATTTTCTTCTTAGCATTGTTTGAACATCAGCGTTTCCGAATAAGCAGAGACTTCAGAGACTTCAGAGACTTCTGCTTATGGGTACCTATGTTTAAATGATCAACAGCACCTGGATGCTGCTCATCCTTTTCATTCATTTGGAAGTAGGAAGGACATGCCTTGTCTTTCCAATCACTACTTACACAGTTGGGATTAGTTTAACTGTTTTTAATGATCACACAGTGCAATTTATTGTGTTGCTGTCTCTTATCTTCTTCCTCTGTATAATTTGCAGGTGCTCTGCCTCTACACATCCAAGTTTAAATATCAGAAATAGGAATGGTCATAAAATTCAAATGCCCTATACGTAAGCTTAAATAGTCAAAAAATTTACAAAAACGTTTAGACCTGGACTGTTTAAAAGAATAAAAACAGCAGCTTCTCTAAGTGTTACGATATCGTCACCGAGCTCAAACACCAAGTTCATTCTGTCAAGTTCATTTCTAGATTCCAGCTTTGCGTGTATGGCTCTTCCATGCCCGTTCAGTGCACATGCATCGATTATAAATGAGGCCCCAAGGTCTGATTAGAATGATTATGACTATTTGGTTTGTAAACACCACATCACACACTGGATGGATGGTTTGACTATGGCACTCTCTTTTTATTGGGCCGGACTGCAAACATTTTTCTGCTTATCAATACTTTACACTCATATAATAAAATGTTCTAGAGCTGTGGTCTGTACTCCACTACTGTCCCTCAGAGAGTCTGCCAAGTTCATATTCAAATTCTGCTATTACATTTCCTGCCACAAATGCAGAATTTATTTTTATTCTGTCCCATTTTGATTGAATCTCCCTTGTAATATTTATTCATAGGATTATAGAATTATTAAGATTGTCTTCTGTGGGGTACAATAGACCTTTGATAAATGTGCAACGATCCCATTTAGTGCTGCTGTTCTCTGTGTAGATACATAGGTGGTGGAGACAGAGCCAGCCTCTGAGCCCGATGGGGAAACAAAGGCATCAAAGCAACTAATATACCCAAGTGCATGCACAATCACGCAGAGGTAGAGATGTGGCTTCTAACACACAGACAGACACACTTTCATATGAATAGAAACACACACACACACACACACACACACACACACACACACACACACACACACACACACACACACACACAGGAGGGTGCAGGAGTAGTAGGGTGTGAACACCAAGAAGTGTGTGCATAATGTGTGCATAAACATTACACTCGCCAGCAGTCGCATACAAACGCAGACAGTCGCGGTTCAGTGTTTGGGTAACCATGGTGATGCCAAAGCCCAAAGGTTTGCTACTGAAACCTAGTTAATTAGAGAGATGGAGATTAATGTCGATACTCGAGGGAAAGTGTTTCACCATCTGTTAAAACCCATATGTACCCTCTACCCGGTTGCGTGTGGATGGTGTGTTGGTGTGTGTTTGCACATGCGCTGGCCACTGTTGCTGCACAAGCAAACACAAATGCGCTCAGCTTCCTTCTCCCATGGCGCTCAATACACGAAGGCCACAGTTTCTTCTTCTTATTTGTATTAGATGACTAATTGGAATAGCTAATACTTAACTGCTAAATAAAGCGTGCTTGCATCTGCTGCCAAGACACACCAATTATCGAGTAGGGAACAGATCAGGGTGATAAGTTATACAACCACATACAGAGAGAAAGAGGGAGGGGAGGAGGAAGGGTAAGTTGACACGGAGGAGGAGGTGGAGAGCGCAAGGTGTCGGGGGACAGAGGAAGGGCTCGGGAGGGGGAGGAAAACAGAGAGGGAGGGAGGGAAGGGTGATGGAGGGTGAGCAAGAAAGCGTGAGAGGCAGAGATGAAGTGAAAGAGACTAGAGGGTGGAGAAGAGACAAGCAGGACTAAATTTGCAAGGAACATAAGACAACAGGATGGAGTGTACTTTCTTGGGAGGTAAGTAATGAAACTAAGGGGGAGAAAGGGGGAGACAGACACACTGAAGTGAGGAGGTGGAAAATTTATGGATCAGTGTAAGACAAGAGCTGAATACTTAAAAACTGGCCAAACAGGAAAAGAAGAGGTGGAGGAAGTTGTGAGGCTGTGAGAGATGGAGGATGGAGAAAACATGA